>PVKU01008852.1:0-68798 GCA_004027475.1 Anoura caudifer | reverse complement strand
AAAATATAATAAAATGCACAGCATTCTCTTGAACAAAAAATAAATAAATACATACATAAACAATGAAAACCAAAGATATTAAAGAGGTGCCATATGCATTTTTAGAAAGGTTTAGATTAGTAACTCAAATTTTAGCACAAATATAGAGCCCAGAGGTTCTCAAGGTATATCACAGAAAGCATTTCCTGAAGATGTTTTATAAGGAAAGCCAATGGTCAAATAAGAATCATTGGCAGCTATGAAATGCACTACCAAGATCTGATTGGCTAATTTCACTTAGCATAATACTCTCCAGGTCCATCCATGCTGTGGCAAAAAGTAACGTTTCCTTCTCTTTACAACCATGTAGTATTGCACTGCATAAGTGTACCACAGCTTTTTTATCCACTCATCTACTCTTGGACACTTGGGCTGCTTCCAAATCTTGGCTATTGTATATAATGCTAAAATAAACATGGAGATGCATATGTTCTTTCAAATCAGTGTTTCAGGTTTCTTCAGATATTTTCCAAAAAGTGGAATCATTTGGTCATAAGGTAATTCTATTTTTAATTTTTTGAGGAAACTCCATACTGCTTTCCACAGTAGCTATACCAATCTGCATTCCTACCAACAGTGAACAAGTGTTCCCTTTTCTATACATTTTCCCAATTCATGTTGATTTATTGATGATAGCCATTCCGACAGGTGTGAAGTGATATCTCATTGTGGTTTTAATTTGAATTTCTCCAATGATTAGTGACATTAAGCATCTTTTCATATATCTATGAGCCATCTGTATGTCCTCTTTGGAGAATTGTCTTCAGTTACTTTGCCCAGTTTTTAATTGGATTGTTTGGGGGTTTTGTGTGTGTGTGTGTGTGTGTGTGTGTGTGTGTGTGTGTGTGTGTGTGTGTTGAGTTGTGTAAGTTCTTCATAAATTTTGGACATTAACTTCTTATCAGATATATCATTCATGAATATGTTCTCCCATTCAGTGGGTTGTCTTTTCATTTTGTTGATGTTTTCCTTTGCTGTGCAAAACTTTTTAGTTTCACTTGTATGTGAAATCTAATAAAAGAAAAACAAACAAAATAGAAAAGGACTCAGATACAGAAAACAGACAGACAAATGTTAGAGGGTGGGGTGTTAGGGTACTGGGTGAAAAAAATGAAGGGATTACACATGCAGAAAAAGCGTATAGAGACAGACAAAAGTATGGTCACTATCACCATAGTTAAAGAGTGGTGGGGGGTAAAAGAGAGATAAATGGTGACAAAAGGAGGCGTGACTTTGGGTGGTGAACACACAGTACCATATGCAGATGATGTGTCATAGAATTGTACACCTGAGACCCATATAATTTTATGAACCAATGTGACCCTTATACATTCAATAAAATTTTTTTAAAAGATTTGTACTTGCAGCACAAATCCACCACCCTGTGTGCACAGAGGGATGTTTTATTGCTCGTGGCCAATAAATGAACATAGAAAGTGTACTAATGCAGGACACAGGACCCTTCCGATGGACAATTTTGACCTGAAATGTCCGATCAACCTGGTAAAAACTTTCTCAAAACTGCAGTGCAATCTGAGATTCTTTCTACTCCTCTCTGCTCTCTCTCCTTTACAAATTTCAGGCTGCACTGAAGTGGGGAGACCTTCTTCCTTCTCTTCTCCCTTCTCCTTTGTCTTTCATAAGGTTTCACACCTGACCCCAAGGAAAATCTCCTGAAAATCTATTTCTTCTTGGCATTTACCTCTAGAGGATATGAACTATCATAAGCTGGGACAGTCATGATATGAGAACACAAATAGAAACATGGAAACAAGGAGTTTGGTGACCTACTCACTCACTGACAAGCAGAAAAAGAAAATGTCACCCTGTGTGATATATTGGCTGTGAGAGTCCCTGTTAGAGGTGATACCCCAGTGATCAAAGACTATTAATGGTGACTGGGAGGAATGCTGCTGGAATACCAATCAGGCCTTTAAAAGAGATGAAGGGAACAATGTCAAGTACAGAGAGCTGTGTGGTTACTACTGATAAGTTGGACTGATGCCATGCAAATGGACAACAAGGAACTGAGGGCCACTACAGTCCGTTTAACACTAAAATGTGTGATCAAGGAAGCATTGCCGGCAGTTTGCAAAGAGCCCCTTACCTCTTCCAATGGAAGACATATACAGAGGACCAGCAGGCCGAGGACCTAGTTGTCAGTCTCGGAGCTGCAGAAATGCTCCAATGCTCACCAAGGAAAGTCTGCTATGTTAAGGTCAGGGCCCTGAGTGGGAAAATTGGGGACCCAGGAACACGGGATGAAGACATCTAGACAAATGCCTCCGAGCATGTGGGCTCTGCAACCCTCAACGCTTGCTGAGGTGGCCCACTCTTCCACAGAATAAGCTAGCATGCCCCTCATGGTTTAAAATGCTGCAGAAATCTCTGCCCCAGAAAGAAATAGATACCCTATCAGGAGCTGCCCCACCTCCACCCCCAGCCTTCGGGCAGCAACTGAGGTTAAATCACAGCATAAATCTGCTGGGGAAGTGCTGGGCCCGATAAGCAAGGAAAGAGATTATATAGTGAAGGCGCTACAAGAATTGGCTAGCAAACACTTCAAGGAGCCAGGGAATTACTCCTGGGTTTGAATTTTGAGGGGGCTTGGTGGAAAGGCTTGCTTTGTGATCCTCTCTATCTCACCAATCAACACAGCCTTTTACCTGGAAAATAGTCCTGAGGAGGTTAAGAGATAGGCAAAGTTTCTTTTCATTATCTGTGAAGTTCCCATTTCATGAGCCAAGATAATATGAGTACAGACAAAGACTGATAGAAAAATGGTGGCCTCTTCCCAGTGTTACTCCCAACTCCCACTTCACCTAGTACTTACAGTATAGGATTACATTCATATTGAAGTCATTTAAAAAAATACATTGTTAACATATTTGACATGTTACTGGGATGGAAGTAGATGGGATAACAATGTTTATGGCAATGCTTAACATTTAGTTAGCAGCCTTCAAGCATTCTTCTAAGAGCTTTACGTGTAGTAATTCATTTAATTCTCACAGCAATGGTATAAAAGCCGAAGGTGCCGTGAGGTTAGGTAAGATTGCCAAAACTATGCAACTATTAAGTGGCAGAGCCAGGACTTGAACTGAGACCAGCAGGCCCATGTCCTAAGCCCCCATGCTCTCTTGGCATATGGTAACATGCTTGCCCTTGAAAAACTTACAGACTGGGAGAACACCAAACCAGAAACAGTGACATGCAGGACAGTATCAACTTAATGTCACATAAGTTCAGTGTAAGATTATGATCTGTTGAAGAGAGAAGCATTTGTCTCAGAGGTTCTTAATTACATCCTGTATGCATTTGGGTGCCAAAGAGGGGCTGAGGGAGGTTATTGGGAAGCTCAGGAGGTGGTTAAGTAGTGAGAAAACTGGAAGATAGAACAATTGTAGTAAAAGAGAGAAGCTCTTATTTTGAAAGATTAGAGGTAGAAAATTCTAAAAATCAAAACAAAAGTGATGTGTTCATTGGCTGAATTGAGGATCTAGTCAATGAAGCTGAGAAAACACAAGCACAGAGTGTCAGTTGGGTTTTAAACCATTGATTTGAAGGCTCAAAATATAATGAAAAGGAAAACTAAAACAGAGGTACCAAAGTCATAAAGAGAGGTAGATATATCTATGGAAGCTGGCAAAACAATGACAAAAAAGATGTTATTAGTGGATAATGTAGAAATCAAAAAAGAAAATATGTGGTTTAGTGGAAAAAGCATAAAACTGAACAAAGCATACATGAATAGGTAAATGCGAGAAAGGAGTTCAAATTGCTAGCATCACCGCGAAAATATTTTTAAGCCACTAATGATGAGAGATATGCAAATTAAAACATTGAGAGAATCACAGAATACAGATCAGAATGACAAAAATAAGAAAAGGGGTTAAAACCAAGTGAAAAAATGAAGTTCTGAAGAGATTGAAGTCCTCTATACTGCTGGTAGGAAGGTAAACTGGGTCAGCTCCCCAAGAAAGCAAGTTGACAATGTTTTGTGAAAATCAAGTATGTGAATACCTTCTGACCCAGTAATTGCAGTCCAAGATATCTTTCTCAGAGATATACTGTCACAGGTCCAGAAAGGGACAGGGATATTTATTATAGCAGTGCCTTAGAAACTACTTAGGTCTCCACCATTAGGTAAATGGAGTTTAAATTGTGGTAGAACAAACAAGTAAAAAAGCAACAACCTAGATATACAATGTAGAATAAATTTTTAAAACAAAACATTGAAACAAAAATTAAGAACAAAAAAAGTTACAGGATAATAACAACTACATGTAATTAAAACTGGTGTGTGCACAAAATACATACCAGGGGCTTTTGCCTCCACTTCAGGAACAATGGCGCTTGGAAGAGCCACCCACGACCCCCAGCTGGTACATGCACCACCTCCGCCCTGCATCCAGGAAGACCTGCTGAAAACCTGTGACACAGGGCATCATTCCCTCCTTGCGCTTTCCTCCCTTGGCTCCCTAATACTGGACTCTCCGGGGTATTTCCCTCCACTGGCTGCAGTGTCTCATTTCTTAGGTTGTTTGCAGTTAGAGTCGTCCCTCGCTATACCGCGGTCCACAGATTGCGGCTTCACTGTATCACTTACTGCGGGCTTTAAAAACCCTGCGATACAGTGAAGCCGCAGTCAGTGGACCAAGAGATAGTGAGGGACGATTGTATACTTCACTGGTGAGTACCCATACAGAACTTTGTATGTTGTTAAAATTACGTAGGTTTAAGAGTGTAGAAAGTGTTTGAGAGCATATGAAGTGTTTATAAGAGTGTGGGAAAGGTTAATAAGAGAGTGAGAAAGTTTTATAGGAATGTGGGAAGGGTTTATAAAGCCGTTATATATATAAATAATAAAATAAATATAACGCTGCTACTTTGCATATTTTCATCTCTCATGGAGGTCTCTGGAATATAACTCCCGCGATAGGTGAGGGATCACTGTACTTACTTTCCCAAGTTCTATACATCACAGTGCCTCAATATTCAGACCTCAGGTCTCTCCCCTTCTTTAACTATAAATTCTTGCTTATTGCATGCAGACTCCTGACTATAAATAGCATACATATTCTAATGGCTTCCAAATTTTGCATTCCCCACTGAGAACTTGCCTCTGAATTTGGACTTGTATGTACAACTCCACATTTAATATCTCTACATACAAAATATAAGCATCTCAATGTTTATCCAAAATAAAACTTCGTCTGTCTTACCTCCTCCTGAAGCCCAAACCTTACCACTCATATAGGCTTTTTTATCTTAGAAAGTGGGAAATTCATTCTTCCTGTTGCTTGGTCCAGCTTTTTCATACATTATATCCAATATGTTAACCAAACCTGTTGCCTCCATTATAAATATATCCATAATCTGACCACTTGTCACCTCCACTACTCTTCCCGAGTAGTCCGCTCCCTCATTCCCTCCTCTCTGGGTGACTGCAGTAGCCTCCTGCCGCCACCCAGGCCCACCTGCAGTCCACTCCACACACCGCAGCCAGGCAAGCCCTTTTAAGTTACTGGCCAAATCACATGTATGGCTGAAAATTTTCAGAATACTAATTTTTAGTACCTGTAATTCACTCTAATATTTTGTATTACATTACATTTTGATGCAGGTCACAACCCATTAATTTGACTTCATGGCCCCACTAATGGATCATACCACATTTTGAGAAGTACTGAAAATCAAAGAGGTAAGAAGAGTGAGTTTTGAGTATACTTTTAGGTAGGTAAGTTGTATAATAAGAATGAAGAGAACAAGAGGATGAGAAAAACAATGATAATCATATTAATGATTTGCTTACATATGTTGGATATTTTCTGTATGTCAGGAACTGTCCTACTGATATATGTCATTACCTCCCTTTATGACAATAATGTCATTTTCCTTTTTAGTTTTAGACAAATTGACATATGACCTGAGATTCTGCCCAAGGTCAAATGACAAGCAAGCTGCACAGCCAGAATTCTAACCCAGCTCTGTATGATATCAATGGCCCTCCATTCAGTATAAATGCTATCCTCTGTAACCAGGATAACATTTTGCCTTTATGCATGTCCCATTATTATTTTATAAATTTTCTGTGTTAAATGAAAGACCCAGATAATTACCCCATTGTTCCTAATTCAATTTGTTGTCATGCAGTTGGTGTGACTGATATTACTTTTACCCGGGGTGGGTAAAAGTTGGTTTACAGTGGTGAATATGCAAAACAGAGTTTATTCTTGCATTATTTATTAATTATTGTATTATTTATTTGTATTACAACTATAAACCTATTTTTGCCCACCCTTGTATTTGCATTGCAAAGGAGTATTTCAGAACATTTTCATTCTATAGATTTCTCCTTTTCAGTAGAAGAATACTAGCATTTGGAGATTGTCTTGGAGGGCAATAAACCGTACTTATTTATTTGTTTGTTTGTTTATTTGAATTTATTGAGGTGACATTGGTGAATATAATTATATAGGTTTCAGGTGTGCAATTCTGTAACACATCACCTGTGCATTGCATTGTGTGCTCACCACCCCAAGTCACGTCTCTTTCCATCACCATTTGTCTCCCCCTTACTCTCCTCTGTCTCGCCCTACCCCATTTCCCTCTGGAAATGACCATACTGTAATCTGTATACGAGCACTCTTTTTGTTTTTGTTTTGCTTAATCCCTTGACCTTTTTCACCCAGCCACCCAACCCCCTTCCTTCTTACAGCCATGAGTCCATTTCTATTTTGTTTGTTTTGTTCATGAGATTCTACATATAAGTGAAATCATATGATATTTGTCTTTCTGTGACTGGCTTACTTCACTTAGCATAATACTTGGAAAGAAGTACATACTATTTATTCTAGAAGTTAAGTAATTTCATGTGTAAAGAGGCTAGCAACTATTCCAGAGAATTAGTTGTTTGGTCTCATTTTAGCACAATTAAAAGGAAGTGATGGATCAATATGCGTATTTCAATTTTTCCAACCTCTTTTGTGAGTCTGTTCTCCAACTTGTTTGTGTGCTGTGTGCTCTTTTTTTAAGCACAGAGAGAAACCATTATATATACAGTATAAAAGCTTGTAAACATTAATTTGTCAAGGACCAGAGATTGACTGACAGGAAAAAAACAAAAAGTGAAGACAGCTTTCAGTTTCAGCACAAGAGAAAGAAAGGAGAAAATGGAGCTAACCTAAGAGGCATAGAGGAATGAATAGAATACCTGAAAAAGAGCAGAAGTAAGAGCAAGTAAGAGAGGTAATGCTGAACCAAAAAGCTAATTAATAAAAAATAAAGAAGAGAATTCAATGTCTTCTCCCTCAAATTTAGATAGAAATATCAGGCTTGACCACATGTAAAGTCCCTGAAACAGAAAGGGCATTAGAAGCAAATTGGACTTCTGGTCAAGATGGTGGCATAGGTAAACACAGCTCACCTCCTCGCACAACCACATCAAAATTACAACTTAAATAAAGGACAGCCATCACTCAGAACCCTCAGAAATTGAGTTGAATAGAAGACTGACAAATATGACATTAAAGAAACCACATCCATCCAGACTGGTAGGTGGGCTGGAGATACAGAACTGGCTGGTCCCGCATCCACATGCGGTAGATAAGAATTTGGGAGGGCTATCTGGAGAGTGAGGAGTCCCAGCCCCATACCAAGGCCCCCAGCCCATGGTACCAGTGCCAGGAAGATATGTCCCCATAACTTCTGGTTGCAATCCCAGTAGGGACTGAGTAGGTGAAAGAATCTTCTGGAGTCCAAGCAGTTCCCCTTAAAGAATTCACATATGGACTTACTCAGACTCACGCACTCTGAGCTCCAGCACCAGGGTAGCAGCTTCAAAGGCACCAGGGACATATGGGCAGGAACTGAAGTGTCTGGCATGGAGGTGAGAACTGGGGGACAGCTTTTTCCTGGACAGAAAGGCAGGCACAGGACATTGTTCTTTTTCTGAGCCCTCCCCCGACAGAGCCACAGAGCTGGCAGATGGATGCCATATTGAGACTCCATCAACCTGGCTAACACTGTTTGCCCTGCCGTGGAGATCCCCTGAGAATATTTCCCACCCAACTTATGTGCCCACTGTTAACTGAGACTTTTCCATATGAATGGTTAATCTTCACTCAGCTACACAACTCTCTAAATCCTATCAAACATGCAACAGCTGGCCTCAGGAAGCCCTTAGCCCCAATACCTATTGCTAAGTGGCCCCAGGCCTGGCAACTAGCAGCAGCCAGCCTAGATTCATGGCTTGATTTGTCTGTGACTCTCCAAACCCAGCATAAGTAGCAGCCTTCTAAGACTGTTTTATAACTCAGGCAGGGTGACCCTGGGCAGAAGGCAGGTGGAGGTTGACTTTTACCTGCACCACCAGGGAAACCCCAAAGGCTGAGCACCCAGTGAACAGACCACGTCAGGGCACCACTACTCTGCCCCTGCACAGCTAGCTGATCCTCCACAGAGAGAGGAGGTTGGTGGTCAGTGGTCACAGCCAGTTCTTACAGCTGATTGGCCTGAGTAATTCCTTCCCATTGATCTGCTGGCAACAATCAAGGCTCAACTACAAGAAGAGGATGTACTCAGCCCACAAGAAGGAAGCACCTTGAGTACCCAGCTTGGGTCATAGGGGAGGATGTGCCACTGGACCCTACAGGACACCTACTACATTAGGCCACACTACCAAGACAGGGAGTTGTAGCAGCTCTACCTAATACATAGAAACAAGCACAAGGAGACTGACAAAATGAGAAAACAAGGAAACATGGCCCAAATGAGAGAACAGATGAAAACTCCAGGAAAAAATCTAAACAAAATGAAGATAAGCAATCTATCAGATGAAGAGTTCAAAACACTGATTATAAGGATGCCCGGGAAATTAGTGAGGACATCAACAGCATGAAAACAATGTAGTCAGAAAGAAAGGGTCCAATAATTAAAAGTAAAGAACAATTTACAGGAAAACAACAATAGAGTGGATGAAGCCAAGAATCAAGTCAATGATTTGGAATATAAGGAAGCGAAAAACAACCAATCAGAATGACAAGAAGAAAAAAGAATAAAAAAAATGAGGATAATGAAAGCAGCCTCTGGGAAAACTTCAAGCATTTCAACAGTCACATCATAGGGGTGCTGGAAAGAGAAGAGAAACAGCAAGAAATTGGAAATCTATATGAAAAAATAATGAAAGAATACTTTGCTAATTTGGTGAAGGGAATAGACTTATAAGACCATAAAGCACAGAGTCCCAAACAAGATGGATATAAAGAGGCCTACTCTAAGACACAACATAATTAAAATGCCAAATGTTAAAAATAAAGAGAGAACCTTTTTTTAATTCTATTTCACTGATTATGTTATTACAGTTGTTCTGATTTTTTGCCTAACATATGATATCCCTTCAGAATATTGTATGTGTACTTGAGAAGAATGTGTATTCTGCTGATGTTGGATGGAATGTTCCATATGTGTTTCCTAAGTTCATCTGACCTAATCTGTTATATAAGTCCAATGTTTCCCTAATGATTTTTCTCTCTGGTTGTAGTCACCATTGAAACTGGGTATTAAAGTCCCCTGCTATCATTGTATTTCTGTCTATAGATCGGCACAGGTTTGTTAATAGTTATTTTATATATTTAGATTCTGCAAAATTTTGTTAAGAAAAAAATACTTTAAAAGCTCAGGTCATGAGTGAAATGAACTTTTTGCCCTACTGTGATAGCCAAGCATGTCTGACTGGAAGGAAAATAAGTTTTAATTATTGGACACATTAACAATTGCTTTTCAAATATCATATCACAAATGTAATGACTAACCAGACAAGTAGTCAATAGTCAGAACTTAGTTAGCTATAAAGACAGAAACAGATAGATGGCTTAGATGAAAATTAAAAATATTAGAGCTATTAAGTTTTGCAGAAATAAAATAAAATGGTCCAGTTAGGGACCTTCTTTAAACCTCCTCCCCCATCCTGTTCTTAGAATATTGAATGCACTTAAACTGTCACCCTGACTTTCCATCCTTTAGCACAATACTTCACTAGATGAAGGTTGCATTATGATCTTGGAATCTGAGACAGAAGGCTCATTCTATGTATTTGAATATTCAGAGAAAATAATGTCTACATTTTCATCTTAAAGGTGGTTTATCTTGGTCATCCCATTCTCATTCTATCCTCCATATCTCTTATCTTCAATTTCATATTTCCCCTATCTTTATCTTCTGAGCTTTATTCTGAGCATTTGTCTCTGATTTTTCTCACTGGAAATTCCTTCAGTTGTATAATATTATATTCAAGCACTCTTTATGAATTTCAGTTTCAGGGACTACTTTCTTCATTGATAGATTTTTTTATTTTGTTCTGTGTCAAATCTGCAAGCTATTTTCTCATAGCTTTTTTATTTTTTATAAATTGATTTGTCTTTTTGATATTTACATCATTTTAATGTTACACTAATTATTGTAACCACTTTATCTCAAGTTCCAAGAGAGCTATTCTTCTTAGATGTGTATGGGCTGACTCCCACAAGTTGTAATACTTCCTTGTTGTGCTATTACTTTCTCACAAGCTTATTTTTCGTGGGAATTTTTTTGCTGTACAAGTCCCTTGTGCCTTGGATTAGTTGTCATATAATTGTTTGTCTTTGCTTCTTCAAACTTGTATTTACTACTTCAGAATGTTTTAAATTTTTTTTTGTATTGAGGAGCCCCGCAACATATTTATAAGATAGCTGCAGACTCCACAACCATTTGTGGTTCTGATCTAGGATTTTGAGTTTCCTAGAATATTTTCTCCATCCCAAGCTATGGCAAAGTCAAGTTCTTTGTTGCATTCTCAGGTAGATGAGTAAACTTTTTCTAAGAGTAAATTTTTACCACTTCTCTTTAAGTCCATTTCTTGTAGAGGTTCAGCTTTAGCATGGTTGTTCTCATTTGTTTACATGAGTCCAAGATCACATATCTTATTCCAACAATGGGCACTGAACTCCACTCATTAACACTAAGGTCCTACCCAGACTCGGTATTCCTGCCTTCCAGTCATACAGCTGCCAAAATGAAACATGTTTATAAGCTTGGTCTTGTGAGGAATTTAAAAATATATTGTTTGGCTTATGAAATCATCTCATTATTTGATAATTTTACCTCTTTCTACAAAGAGAAATTTTAAATGTAGGAGAATAAGAGAAAGTTTTTGTGAGAAAGTCACTTGGATTTAGAATCTGAGTACAAATTGTCATGGAAGGGAGAACATTTCAGGCTCAGAAATAAGGATGTCTGTGTCACCCTGAATTATAAAGAGAATTTCTATTCTCTTGGAAGAAAAAATAAACAGTTGTGAAGATCGGTAAGGATCCTGAATGCTAATACAAGAAATCTGGACTTTGTCTGATAAACAATCAAAGCTGTTTGTGTCTTGGATGTACATGGACAATGAAGTGTTTTTAGAAAGATGGATTCAACAGTGGGGTGCAGGATGGATTTGAAAGAGAAGATGTTTGGAAAAAAAGGAATGCAGAAAAAATGCTATTGCAGTCATTTTGGTGGTATAATGGCTACAAGGGTTTTTGAGATTCCCATTAATTTGATCACCTATGGTAGTTCTAAAAGAAACACTGATCTTTTTCTTCCAAAACACTTTAAATGACTATGATAATTATGGACAAAGATATGACACAAAGAAGGCACCCTGCATAAGACAGCAGGCTTGCTATTTAACCACCCAAATATGCAGTCTGGGGAGTTTTGTTTAAATAGTAAAATGAGAAAGCAAATAACTGTAAGAAAGCAACTACCCTACTAAAACCAAATGATGCCATATTTGCCTGGTTTTCCTTACTAATTACATAAAATAATTGTTGCAAAACTTTTCTATTTATTTGGTTTTTGTTTTATTTCATTTTGTTGTTTTTTAAAGCAAAACAGCTCATCATTTATTCCATTTGTGCTTAGTCATTACAGATATTTTTCTTCTTGTTTCTTAGTGAATATTAGCCACATTTCAACAAAATTAACCCCAGTACTAAAAGGTCATTTCCTGTTGTTATTCATGAAATATGCCTCTACCTTCTGTGTAGTTAATGTATCACTGGGTTCCATAGATCTTGTAAAAGAAGATGGTCTTTTGCACTGTCAAATTAATAAAATCCTAAGGCCCTTAAACATCTTTACCAATGTACTCTAATGCATACTTCACACAAGTAAAGGAAGTAACAGAAAATTAAAAACAAATTCTACTTGATCAAAGACTTCATAAATTGGTAAATGCCTTCATTTGGAAAATACCATGCCTTCTAGATCCCTATTAGTAAATAAATATTCTTGCTGCAGAATCTTGATTTATTTTACAATTCCTTGTTTTCTTTTTTCTGAAATGTAGCTAGCATCAATAAAATACTTTATTTGGCTACTTAATTGTGTATTTTGATCTACAAATTCTTGAATAACTAAATCATATTCATAAGTTAGAAGTACAAAAACTAGCACACTTAGAGCTTCAGGCCTTCTAGAAACTCAGTCAGCCAATCTTTTACAGAAATGTTTTTAAAGCAGGGTAAGCATCATGCTGCTGACCAATGTTTTGGGTCCTCCTCTCTTTGAAATTAGATGTAGTCACGAGACAAGTTTTGACCAACAGAATGTTATAAAACTGACATTGGTTTTTTTTCTCGGCAGAAGCCTGTAAAATTCCTATCTGTTTGCCACGTTACCCAGTTATATTCCACATAGTAGAGGCTCTTGCCTTTATATTCTCACGTGAGGATGATGTAGGTTGTAACCCCTATAATCCAAAGTACATCTAGTGTGAAGAATAGATAAGTTCTCATAGTTTTACATCACTAAAATTTTGTGGTTCTTTTTCTTTCAGAGCATAATCTAGCACATTTTGATTGATATAAACATTGAACAAAAAGAAGTGACAGCTATAATGAAAGAAAAAGAAAAAGAAAGAAGGAAGGACGGATGGACAAGTTTAGCAACTGGGCAGTAGCAAGCTTAGCAAGAGGCTGTTATCAGGTATGCAGTAGAAGGACTTCTGGCAAATTTGTCACCTGTAATAATTTGGTAGGCAGATCATGCACCCAGTGAACCACAAACTCTTAGAAAAGAGGTTGGAGAAATAGTGTCTGTGGCATTGGTAGGTAGGTACTGGGTGTACTTGAGAAAGCATTATAAGAAAGATATTTGGTCAGGAAAAAAATTAGCCAATTTGGAAACAAGAATGAAAAAGGACTCTAGAGACCCTGAATTCAAGAATATAGAGAAGAGGCAACTATTTCACAATCCAAGATAACATGCATAGTCACTGAGCAACAAAGGTCAAGTAAAACTCAGCCTGCCGGCAAGAATCATATTAAGGGTATGACTATAGTACTTGTATAAATTTCTGAATGGACTAATTTGTCTCAGAGTGACACCTAACTAGCTAAAGGTGTACTTCCAAGAAAAGGAGCATGAGGACATTTTTTCCACCTAGCATAATTGATATAAAGTATCTGCAGTAAGTCAAGATTTAGATATAAGTGAATGAAAAAGTTAAGAATTATAGCTACCCTAAAAACCATGTTTTACAAAGAACTGTGAGTGGAATTGTCAGCACAATGTGCTGACTGGAATCAAGTGGATATGACATCCTCAAAGCTTTCAGAGAATTTTATTGCCATTAAGAAGCACCGCTCTGGACTGAAAAAGACTGCTACCAATCTAGGCTTAAATCAATGATTGAACTGTCAGCCACCTGCAGACAGAAAGCGGAGTCAGGAAGCTGCTCAGGCCTGAAAGACAGCATAAACTGCTACACCAGTTTTTCAGATGCGTTCACAAAGAACCACAGAATACGAAGAATCTCCCAGAGGGCCACAGAGAACTATGATCAAGGCGGCTACTCTCAGGTAGTGGCACCAGGCCTATGCAAGGAATGTGCCCCAAGCCCAAGGCAGACAGCCTTGATAGTCTTGGTTCTATGGGATAACAGATGCTCTGGACCAGACCAGCATCTGCTGCATGTCTTTTATTATTGTCTCTCCAAATAGGAATGTTTGATGATGTTGCCTCATTCTACTTCAACCGGTTCATAATGGACTGTGAAGAGACATTATCTTCTGTTTTAAATTCACATGTCTCCAGATCAAAAGGAGCCACATTGAGACCTGACTGCTTATCATCCAGAGATCTTTGTCTGTGAGACTTAAGTATCATTGAATGGGACTTTCGGGTTGTCTCCCTTGGGAAGAGTTAAGTGTATTTTGTGCAATACTGCTCAGTCATAAAAAAAATGAAATAATTCCATTTGTGACAACATGGATGGGTCTTGAGAATATCATGCTAAGTGAAATAAATGCGAGAGAAAAAGTCAAGAATCATATGATTTCACTCATAGTGGGATAAAAAACTGAAAGTAACAAATGAGCAAACAAGAAAAATAAACAAAAAACCTCATAGACACAGACAACAGTATGGCAGTTACCAGTGGGAAGGGGATTGAGGGTAGTAAAGGGTAAAGGGAGTAAAATACATGGTGACAAAGGATCTGACTGAGAGGCACGCACGCAATACAATGTACAGATAATATATCAAAGAATTGTACACTTGAAACCCGTATTTTTATTAACCAATGCCACCCGATAAATTTAACTTAAAAATTGACCATTTACTGAATATTACATGTTGTTATTACTATTTCATTTGAGAATAAATATGTCTGGTCTGTCTTCTTTCAGACACATGTAGGACTGCATGCCCCTTTCATATGACGAAGTTCATGGGGTGAAATGTGAGTGAAAGCTATGTGGTCTCTTCAGGGTGAAAGTTTTTAAGGGAAGTACTCTAATTAACGCATTCTTTCCCCATTTCCATGTTAACTGGAAAACATGCAGGTCATGAAAACTTCATCAGGCTGCACATCCCTGAATGAAAAGAACATGAAGCAGAACTCCCCAGCAGAGATGATATGTAATGTGAGCCCTAAATCTTTGCTGTTTTAAGCCACTACGATCTTAGAGTTGTTTGTTACATCATCACATAGCCCATCTGACTAATACAAGATGCATAGGTATAGGAAATCAATGATTTGCTCACCACAGGCATTTAATAGAGATTTAGTTAATGGAACTAAATCTATGCAGGCATTTGGGGGTTAAATAACGAAACTCCAAGTCCAGGAGAATGCAGTGGAGTAGTTTCCCATAGTATTTAATGAGGTCCACCAGAAAATCCTCAGATCATGGAAAAACAGAAAAGAGATACCAGCACAAAACTACAGGATTTCTCAGTATTGTAAACAATAGAACAATAAGCTGTCTCAGAAAGCAGCGCGTTTCCAATCAAGCAAAAAGAGAGTGAAAATGTTTGAGAGTGAAAAGTGAGTTCTGCTTTGGAAGGGAGCTTGAGTAAAATGACCTTTACATTTCCTCTGATTCAAAGATTGTGTGATTGCAATTATCTCCCTCTCTGTCACTTTCACACTAATTTAAAACAACATAGGTGGAAGCTAAGTGAATCCTATTAAACTTTGTCATCTGACAAGTGTTATTGTATGTCTGAGGTGACCCACTTTAATACTGAATTCCTGGCTAAATACAGCCGTGTTCCAGGTCCTACCTTTTCCAGTGCTGCAGGGTTCTCAGTGGGGAGGAGACCTATTTAACTGTCCACTCCAACTGTGATTTACAGACTAGATGGCCTGATTAATGCCATACTTCCTGAGGTGTATACTTCCATTTTCAACTTTGCTCCTAGTTTTACAGAAACCACACAAAGAATTTAACAAAATGTAATATTTATGCCACAAACGAGAGACATAAATGAGGGTAATAATTGCAAGTGCCAACAACAGGAGTGAGACTAAAGAAGGAAACTGACTAAGGAGAGAAAAGTATCCAAATTAAACAAGATAACACCATGCAATGACCTGAAGCACAAAGATTCTAGATGAGGATTACAAAATTTCTTAAGGAAGATAAAAAGAACAATTTTAAGACCATAATACAAGGTGTAGAAAAGTAACACAGAGATTATCTAATTCTTTTTCTCTTCTTACACATAAAATCTGAAATTTGAACATTCATTTCAGGTCATTTAGCCACATTGCCACACAGGTTCTAGTAGCTGATTTCAGGGCCAGTAACTATTATTTTTACTGTTGTATCAGCTACTATTCATATCCTCCCCACCCATCACTTTATTTGACCCTCAATGCACCCCTAAGAGCTGAGAAGTGGGACGGAAAATGATAGCTGTCTTCTAAAATCCACTTTCTCCTTTTTGCATAATGAGTTGCTAGCTGGAAACATGCCCAAACAAAAAAAACAAAAACAAAAACAAACAAACAACAACAAGCACTTCTCAGCCTCTCATGGAACTAACTATGGCATCGTGGCAAAGTTCTTATCAGTGAGATGGGAGGAAAGTACTGGGTGTGTAGAACTTCCATGTCTGCTCTTAAAGGAAAAAGGTCTCTGTTTGCCTTCTTTTCTCTCTCCCAAACCAGATACAGATGGCATAGTGAGCCCTCTTGAACCTTGCAGGTGAGCACATCTGAGGGAATGACTGAGCAAAAAAGGGAAGGAACTTGAATCTGTAGACCTCACGGGACAGAGCTGCCTTCGTAGCCTTGAAGTGCCTTCATCCTGATTGCTGGTTTCATTTTTATTGTAGTAACCAAACCCACACTCTAATTCAATAAGGCAAAACAAGTATTTTTATCACCAATTTTTATGAGGAAATATTGATACCCAGTTTGTCTAAGATACTTGGTCCCTGGTTAGTGACTCTCCAAAGAAATAATCAGAGTAAAATGTTTTATTGTTTAACCCCAGCGTGTACAACTTATTTTATGTTGTCAACTATCATGTCTCATTTTGGTTCAGAAAAAAAATCTTATATGCAAATCTGTGCTGCTAAAAATGAGTACTCCAATTAGCGAAGCTAAGAAAAAGTTTTTCTGAGAATGGATCTTACATGGATGAGCTAATATCCAAAAGTTTCAAGCACAGTTATGTTGAGTTTGCCAAGTATTTTCTTTAAAGAGCAAAAAGAATGAGCAAGTAATCACTGCCACGAGAGTTTTGCCTGTTCTTCCAATAGGACATGCAAATGAAGCTTTTTTTGAACTACATTTTTAATTCAGATAATGTTGCAAGTACAGCTGTAACTGCCTTAGGGAGAACTGAAGGATGAAATTAGGTAATTTTTTGCAATCAAGATGAATTCAAAAGAGGAAAAGTTTCATCCACCTGTTGTTTGGAAATTCTACTAAAGAGAACTATAGAAAACATATTTCAGAGAGAAACAATTTCCTAGAGGAAAAAAAATCCACTCAAGCAATCAAGCTTCTTGTCTTCTCTGCTTATTAATGAAATGAATTTGTTTTTAAACCCTAGGTTGTAAAACTTTACAGTTTACCACAAAAGAATTTTTAAAGTATATCCTGTGAAAATTAGATGTGAACGAAAAGGTTAAATTTCACAGTAACAAAGTAGACTAGTAATTTTTTCGTATGTACAATCAGTTCACTTTCAATCAAAAGAGAAATTTTTGCATAACTTAATGGAAATGCTTCATATACCTTTTCACAACTTTTGTGACTACAACTCCTACGTCTCAATCACTTTTTGTTTTTAAAACTCCTACTTCTCAATCACTTTTCCCTTTTAATGATCTCTTTGCTTATTTCTCTATAGTTCTACTACCGTGTTCTAAGAACAATCTTTCATTTACTCTTACTAATTGTATTCTTTCCTCCAGTTTTATTTAATAAATAACTTTTTGCAATCAAAAAGATTACAAATTGATTATTATTATCAATCATCCTAACCCAGTATTGATTTGCCTTCTCTTTTCACCTGTTACTAGAGTCAGAAATTTAGTCCATAGCACATTTGACCAAGAAGGGACAAGGTGACAAAACTACTCTATTTGCTAATGGGTTGGGAGAAAGGAGAAATCGACAGCTTAAGCTATAATAATGCGGTGGGCCAACATAGGAATTTCTAACGTTCTGCTGTTACTTTGATTTGTACCAATATATTTCCCTTGGGAGTCAGTCAACAAAAACATATTAAGTGGTTACTACACAATAAGTGCTATAGATATACTGGGAATGGTGGAAATTGTGACAGAGTGAACTTGTATTCAACACGTTCACCACAGTGATTAGTTAAGGATACACATCTCTTTATCCTTTTCTTTTCTCATTTGAAAACTAACAGTGACTTTGGATTTTCTTCTTGATTCTGACCATGTTCATAATTTAGGGGGAGGACATAAGTCACATTTTGTTTAGTGAACTGAAGGTATCATGAAGACTTCATTATTCGGTGTCTCAAACACTTCATTTCTCACCATTACTCTTCTGAAAGTTTGTGGATTTTTGTTTCGTTTTGTTTTGCTCCTAAGAGGTGGCAAATTACGTGCGAACATTTCAAATTTCCTAGCCTATGATCATTTTGTATTCATCGCGATCTCTTGCTGAAATGGCGTTTGTCATCCATGCACACTGCACATCTGTTCGAGTGCCTGAGATGTACTCATGCAGATCACCCTCAGCTGATCGCCCTTCCTGCCTCTCCAGCCCCAGCCTGTCTCCTGCCAGACACCCCACATCCAAGCCACACAAAAGTTCTCTTTCCAGCAGGGTGGACGGGTTGCATCACTGGCTGACAAGCTGGTCATTGGCCTGTGGTCCCTGATGCAGGGCAGACAGAACCTTTCATCCTCTTTGTCAGGTGGGCTACATTTATCACCAAAAGGAAATGAGTTTTTGTTCTCCTGTCTTGGGCCTTTGACAGAGAAGAAAATCTCTTCTCGACCGCTGCTGCTCCCTTGCTGGCAAGACAGAGCTGGAGCAAAACCAGAGCCCAGCCTTCTTGGGGATGGGGACCATTAGGCACAGAAGGCTGTTAATTTATAGAACAAGATGTCAGCAAGGCACCAAAAGCCCAAGATCATTGATCAAAGAATATGGTTAACTCAAGCTTAAGCCTTTGCTCATGACCCTTGGACAAAAACCACTGAAATTTGCTACCAAGATTAATAAAAGCATGATGACTTTTCAGGGAAGCTTTGTACCTAGGTATGTTGTTTTCACAGTAAATATTATTGATTGATGCACGTGTCGCCAAAGATACAACTACAAAATTCATGCTGAGCAGCATGTTGATTCTATAGATGGAGAAAAGGTAAAAATTATATATCCTCAGCTAATAGGCAGTGAAAATGGTGTCATTCTTTTCTTGGTCTAAATGCTCCTCAGAAGATGGTTTATTACAATTTTGTATTTCATAGCCTATGGGTTTTAAGTATGTTATCATGTTGAGGTTTTTTCTAGTTAGACCAGGATTATCTAACTTATGCTATTATAACTAGAACTACTCAAAAGTTCTACTTTTTAAAAGAGTCATGGAACGTGTGTTCTAACTCAAGAATCAATTTTGCTTCGGGTCAGACATCAGGACAGTAGTATATTTTGATCATTCTCTCGCTAAAGTTCAGTGTGTTAGGAGAATAACAAGGCTGTGGACTGGAAAGAAAAACTCATAAAAAGCTTGTAAAGGTCCTATGAAGAAAGCTAACTTTAATAAACTTTAAGTTCATGACATTGGGATGCTACAGTCCATTTTGATTTTAAAAAAGAAAAACTGAAGATTATTAAAGTTGTAAAACCTATAGGACAGAAATGAAAGAAAAATGGTAGTTCTTTCTTAAAATAAAAGTTGAAAGCAATTCCTTCAGTTGATATCATCCACACAATATGTTTTTCACATTTATTCCCCCAAAGTCTCTACATATAATTTGCTTTGTATGTAAAAATAAAATATATTGTTTATCCTGTTTTTATTTTATTAATTTTCTAATATATAATATTTATTATATTTTTCCATGACCATTTAGGCTCCTTATACCCCCCTCCCAGCAGCCATCATCACCCTGTTGTCCACGTCCATGAATCCTTTTTCCTTTTTGCTAATCAGTGAAGACTACTCGTATTTTCTGCATAGTCAGTGGAAACAGACAAAAGCTTAGTTTTTCCCTTTCATTATCAATGAAAATAAACTAATGCATAATTAGAAAATCTGGTGCCTAATATAAACAGAAACAAAATCTAATAACACCCTCATAAAATTTGGTCCTATAATGTAAAAAAGCAGTTAAAATAGAATATTTCAATAAAATAGATATGGCTTAAAGAAACAATACAAAATGTACTCTCCTACAGTTGGTTCCCTTTTCATTTTGAGGATGGCTTCTTTAGCTGTGCAGAAACTTTTTAATTTGATGTAGTCCCATTTGTTTATTTTTTGTCTTTATTTCCCTTGCCTTAGGAAATAAATCAGTGATAACATTGCTTGGGATGTCTGAAATTTTACTCTCTATGTTTTCTGCCAGGACTTTCATGTATCACAACTTATATTTAAGTCCTCTATCCATTTTGAGTTTATTTTGGTATATGGTATAAGCTGGTGGTCTAGTTTCATTTTTTTGTATGTAGCTGTCCATTTCTTCAAACACCTTTTATTGAAGAGATAGTTTTTACTCCATTGTACTCTCATGCCCCCTTTGTCAAATATTAATTGACCACAGAGACGTGGGTTATTTCTGGGCTCTCTATTCTGTTCCATTGATCTATGTGTCGTTCATATCAAACCAGACTGTCTTGAATATGGCGGCCTTGCAGTATAGTTTAATAGCAGGGATTGTGATCCCTCCAACTTTGTTCTTCTTTCTCAGGACTGCTGAGGCTATTCAGGGTCTTTTTCGGTTCCATATAAATTTTTGGAATATTTGTTTTAGATCTATGAAATATGCCATTGGTATTTTAATAGGAATTGCATTGAATCTATACATTGCTCTGGGTAGTACGGATATTTTATTGATGTTAATTTTTACCCTTGATATGATACAATGAGAATGGTACTTTACCTCTGTGGTCTTATTCCCAAAGACATATAACTCCAGTAAAATCATGAGAAAAAACATCAGACAAATCCTGGAAGAAGAACATTCTACAAAATATCTGACCGGCACTCTTCAAAACTGCCAATGCCATCACATATTAAGTCAGAAAAACTGTCACAGCCAAGAGGATGCTAAGGAGATATGACAGCCAAATGTAATGTGTATCCTAGAACAGAAAACGGACATTAGGTAAAAACTTTAAAATTCTGAATAGACTATGGACTTTGGTTAATGGTATTAGTAATGTATTAATATTAATTTATTATAACAAAATATGAGATACCAAGAAAGGAAATTAAATGTTGGGTAGTAGAAACTATTTGTAATTAGCATGTGTTTTGTAAATCTGTTGAAAAAAAACAGTAAAACCATTCTAAAAAGAAAAGTTTATCAAAATAATACCCAAAAGGGAAGAATCTGTAAGTCTGCGATAAAAATATTTTATATGTGGGCCTAAGAAGAGCAATACTTATATGACTATGAGAAAATGGCCTTTCACAGTCATTTTTCTTGGCTACAACTCTGCCTTAAAAAGTATTTGCCAGACAAGAGCTAGAAATGGTCAAGCTGAAGTTGCAAAAAAATATTTTTTAAACATTTAATAAGTGCATCAGTAGAAAAAAATCCAGTGAAGGGAAAGGATGCAATATAAGTAATGATAACCAATAAAGTGATAAAATTAATGTTATAAAAATATCACTCATAAGCTATCACCTTAGAACAAATGCAAATATGTTGATATCAAATTTTAATATGCTATAAAAATTCTGAGAGAGAAATTTAAGATGAGATACATATGAAAATATACAGACATTAAGCTTTACAGAAAAGAAAAGAGAACCAGATTTTTAAGTACAGATTTTAATAGTATCTTAGAGGAAGGAGATGAAATTTACTTGTGCAATCTCTTTTCAGAACATATCAAGCAAAAAGAGAATCTAAATTTTTTAAGATTAAAAAGTAATTCAGCCTATTTTATTCTATTCTATCCCAACCTGCTATGAGTTGTCAGAGAAAGTCACGGTGGGAATACATGCCAGTTCTTGTTACTCCACTGGGTTGGGAGTGGAAAATCACACTTTGGAACAATGGTCTAAAGGTCAGACGTAGAGGGCTCACTTATTTGGTTGCTTCCTCCCCTGGTGCTACATTTGGAAATTAACATACCAATTTAGGGCCCAATACTTAGTGCTTCAAAAATAAAGTTCAGACTAAGTCCATTTAGTAATGTGACAAAAATTTACAGCTATCATGCATTGCTTTAATGACATGCAGGGCAATTTTCTTAAGCATTTAAATTGCATTGTCTCCATTGAAGATTCCAATAGCCTTAATGGTGAGCATTAGTGTTGCTGCTTCTTTGTAGAACGATTACAGAACTTACTCAAGGTCTCTTAGCCATAAGTGGGGAATCTGGAGTCAGAATGCAAGTACTTGTAACTCTTGGGGCTGCTGGTGGCAAACTATTTTATTAGAGCAATTATTTCATGTAACTTACTAGTCTGTTTAGAAAAAATAAGTTAGTTAAAAATTAAATGATCTCTTCTAAAAATTTACTAAATTAATTATTTTGGTATATAAAATACACAATTTTTATTGCATAGGAAACATGAAAGAACTATAGTGTTTAATTTATCTTGAAGGAAAACATATATATTTTTAATATTTTTGAGCTGATGATTCAGAAGAAGATAGATCTAAGTGATCTAAACCAAACATTAAGACAGGATCTCCTAGTCCTCAGTGCTGACTTCCTCACACTAATTGATGGGAGAAGCCCATGGGGAGACATTAAAACTATTTTCTTTAATCCTCAAAATGGAGGTAAGCCCTTTGATCCATCAATTCTAAAAAAAAGCAATTACAACATATCATGACTTAAAACCATGCAAACCGATGAATTTTCTAATATAGCAATCTCTTCCAGTTGCTAATAAGTGATCCTGTAACTTCTGATTAACTATCTCTCATTAAAGGATCCTCACTGACCTTAGAAAAATCAATTTTATTTTTCAATACATCATCACAATTGCCAACATTTACCGAGTATTTACTGTGTGTCAGGTACTAAACAGGTCAGATTTATTTAATATCAAGTGTGTATTGACAACCACTAAGTTTCAGTCATTGTTATATAGGTGCTATGAATTCAGCAATGAGCTAAACAAAAGCCCTGCAGTTATTGTACTTACATTTTATTGTTTAATCTACAAAATAACTTACAAGATGGATATTTAGTACCGTTACTTGTCTCCCATTCATAAGTGACGAAAGAGGGTTAGAGGTTTATCCAAAGCCACAAAGATATTATAACATACATGTACATTCCAAGTGCTGCATATGATCTACTAAATAAAACAGTCTTTTCTCAAATGCAACATAACTCATTATCTTTAGGGAAGACATTACAGGTTTCTTTTCCCAATAGGAGGACGAACCATTCATTTGTTAGTTTTCTTGTGGTAGCAAACATGGTTTGAATAAAATAAAGTTTTCAAATAAAGATTTGAAAACTCCAGCTTGTGATACTTAAAAAAATTAAAATCTCAATGAGCCAGAAGAGGATATTTTGTACTTATGAGATAGAGTCTACCTTTGTATTTACATGTATTGTATTGTTTTATTTTTACCATTTACCATTTGAAGAAAAACTTACAAAGTCAAACCAACTTCTATAAAGTAAAATGCTTCTGTTTTTAATATTCTGCTTCTCAAGGTCCTGTGGATAATATAATAAATCAAACCAAGAAACCTCACATATATAGGTATATTCACACAAATGGTGACAGCTTTCCTAAAGCTTTTTAAATGAATGACATTCAGAGAAAAGTAGAGGACAATAAGTATATCCGTCAAAAATCTCAGAAAACTAAAGTGATAAAACTAGCAGAGGAAACTTGTGTCCTTTAATGGTGTCATTGCAAAAGCCTCACCGGGATTCTTGCTTTAACCTTATTAGCATAATAATTTTAAACACAAGACCATAACATTACCACAAGCCAAACTCTTATGTTTAAAGAAAGTAAATTACAAATGCAAGTACTGTAGTCGTGTTTATACTTCTGTAATAGATAGCCTCTAAGGTCATTCTACATTCTGGTATTCAATCTCTCAGGTATTCCCCTCAAGCCATGGGACCTAGTGCTATGCTTCTAAAGAACAATGGGAGTAAAAGATAGAAAACTGTACAAGAACAACAATTAAAATAAATTAAAAAAAGAACAGAGTATGACAAAAACAATGGGATATCACTTCCATGATTAGGTTATAAATAAACCATAATATCTCTCTCTCTCTCTCTCTCTCTCTCTCTGTCTCTCTCTCTCTCTGTCTCATGTGAGCTGTCCTTATGGAAGGCCCACATGGTAATAAATTTTCAGCAGCAAGAACCTGGTCTGGCAACAGCAAAGTGAGTGAGTTCAGAGGCAGATTCTTTCCAAGTTGAGCCTTGAGGTAACAAGCTCTTAGACAGATGAAAACTATTTGCACTTCTCAAATCTTTCCCTACAGAAAATCAGGCTCAGCAAACACCTTTCCTCTTCAGAGAAAACTCAAGACATGAAGCCTTAGGGATACAATGAAAAACATCAATAATTTGATAACCTGAAACATATTTAATAAACTCAAGGTTATCCTTTTAAAACTATATGCAAGCTTCACTAAGTGATTATATAACAATGTAAATTTTTCCAGTAAGATTTAGTGAGCAAAAACAGTAAATTGGTTTAACCTTTTTTTCCAAATTATAAGAAGAAAGTTATTTAGAAAGTCATAGAGGTAGAAAAGGTGAGCCAGCTGGGCTGTGTGGGCTCAGGAAACGAGTTACAGAGGCAAAAGAAGGACTTTTAGAAATTAGGGGAAAAGAAAGGCAGAAAAGGAAAAGGAGAGAGCGGAAGACATGGGCTTGCTCCAGAAAGAGGAAGAGTGATCCTAACAATTTTTAATATTTTATTTTATGTTGGCAAAACATGCATGCAAGCTACTCTTCTGTATTTTGTTAGAGACAATTTTGCAATTCCAGCACCCTTGAGTTTTACTTAGGTTTGCAATCCTGATAGGCATTAACTAGAGTGAATTTTAATTACTATACAATGTGCTTCATTTCGTAAGCAAGGAAGGGAAAATATACCTGCTCACCTCTTTATTAGAGATGGATATCAAACCCCGAAGCCCTTTAGGTCATACTATCTAGTGACTGTATAGCATTTCCACAAATCTCTGAAGGTGCATCTACATTTTGAAAATTTGCCTGTTGTAATTTCAATTACTACTATAAAAATGCAAAAATTACTAAAAGAAGTGTTCAGAGCATACCTTTTTCGACTTTCAATGTTATCTTAAAAATGTGTACAAACCATGCTCATGGCTAACGAATGTCAGATAAAAAGTGAGGATCCAAATTTTCCCAAATATATGAACCCATCTGACATTGAATATACCTAGAACTAGGTCTCTGGAGAAATACCTCAGGAAAAAAACACAAATTTCTGTAATGCAACTGTCAACTTTTCACAGAATATAGCTACTCTCCTTCTCAACTCTTTCACCTCCTGAGGTCAGAACAAACCAAAGACTGGCCTCAAAGATTTCTTATGCCCTAATTTAAGTGAATCAGAAAGTGGAGAATTTATGCCCTAAGCATTGTCTAAAACAACAGAGTGATCAGTCAGTAGTTAATGAGCTCTATTACCTGAATTTGATAACATGTGACATCTGCAACTTCCGAAGAGGTCAAGGAAAGAGACAGTTGACAGAGCCTTGCTCAAACCACTGTGAGACCAGGGTGTATATGCACGTACCCAGGGCTGCACCCTCTGAGGAGTGAAACCAAATAGTTCACATGGCGAGGGAAATAGATTTCCCCAAAATAGCCTAGGCAAGCCACAAAAATAAATTAAATAAATAAATAAATAAATAAATAAATGGCAAAAGCAAACTCCAGAGAGGGGAATCAGGGTCTAGAGTTGCTACAAAATATTACCTATGATGTGAGGTTTTCAACAAAAACTTTCTAGATATTTAATGAAAGAGAAAAATGTGACATGTGCATGAAAATAAAAGCAAGCAGGCAACAAAAACTACCTGGGAGGTGAACCAGATGTCAGTAATCAAAGACTTCAAAGTATCTGTTATAAATGTATTCAAAGAGCTAAGAAAACCACACTTAAAGAAGTAAAGGAGGATATAATAACAATGTCTAAAATATCAATAACAAGATAGAATTACTAGAAAAGAATTAAAAGGAAACTCTGGAGTTGGAAATTACAATTGATCCTTGAACAATGTGCAGCTTAGAAGAGCCAACCCCTTTCACCATCAAAAAACCAAACACAACTTCAGTTGGCCATCTACACATGTGCATCCCTGACCAGAGATTGGAAATACAGTTGACTATTCAACAACGTGGATTTGAAACACATAGGTCCACCTACATGTGGATTTTTTTCAATTGACAGTCCAACTGACTTGTGCAATTTAAACCCATGTTATTCAAAGGTCAACTCCATGGATGAAAATCCACATATGCAGAAGGTTGACTGTATTTATACATGAATTTTCAACTGCTTGGGAGGTCCATGCCCCAACCCCCTACCTTGTTCAATGGTCAACTGTATATGGCAAGCCCTAGAACAACTGCTAATTTTTTAATATAATGAAAAAATATTAAAGAATAAGAGAAAGAATAATAGAGAAACAATAGAGAAACTCTATTAAAGAATAATAGAGAAATCTTTGGTTTGTTCTGACCTCAGGAGGTGAAAGAGTTGAGGAGAGTAGCTATATTCTGTGAAAAGTTGGCAGTTGCATTACAGAAATTTATGTTTTCTTCCTGAGGTATTTATCCAGAGACCTAGTTCTAGTTATATTCAATGTCAGATGTGTTCATAAAATATAGGGAAAACAAAATGTAGAATGTCTGTAACTACATCAATCATTGTATTACATGTGAAAGAATTAAATAATACGATAAAAAGTCAGAAACTGTAAGACTAGATTTAAGAACAAGCGAGATCCAACTAAAAGCTGTCTACAGGAGACATTTTAGATACAAAGGTACAAATATGTTGAAAGTGAAAGGATGGAAAAAGATACATCATATAAAGAGTAGTCATAAAAGGCTGGAGTATCTATACTCACATCAGGAAGAAAGAAAGCTGTAAAACAAAAATAATCACTAGATATAAAGAATATTTCTAATGATAAAAATGTCAGTCCATCAAGAATATATGACTGTTATAAACATATAATACAGGGTGGCAAAAGTTGGTTTACAGTTGTGAGTACCCAAAATAGAGTTGATTCTTGTATTATTATTTATCAATTATTGTATTATTTTCCATAAGAACAACTGTAAACCTACTTTTACCATACCCTGTATATACACTTAGCAACAGAAATTCAAATATGCATGAAGCAAAAAGTGAGCTAAAGGGAAAAAGACAATTCAACAGTAATAAG
The DNA here is from genome assembly GCA_004027475.1 of Anoura caudifer. Lineage (NCBI taxonomy): Eukaryota > Metazoa > Chordata > Mammalia > Chiroptera > Phyllostomidae > Anoura > Anoura caudifer. The sequence continues at coordinate 41,348 of PVKU01008852.1, read as the reverse complement.
AGTTATGAGCCACACAACAGTTTTGCAGTCAACAAGAAACCGAATATATGACAGTGGTCTCATAAGATTATAATGGAACTGAAAAATTCCAATTGCCTAGTGATGTCATAGCTGTCATGACATTGGAGCACAATGCATTATTTACGTCTTTGTGATGTTACTGGTGTAAACAAACCTCCTCTGCTGCTGGTTGGTTAAAAGTATAGCACACACAATTACAGTAGCAGACTATAACATCTGTGTTTGTGTTAGTGTACTCTGATGTTTGCACACTGTGAGGAAATAGCCTATGGACACATATCTCAGACTGTATCCTCATTGTTAAGAGCACATGACTGTAGTTAGAGACAGCAATATCACATTTTTCATAATAGATAGAACACATAAACAGAATATGAGCAGGAAATAGACTTTAAAAGCACTGTAAACAACCTAGACCTGATAGGCATCTACAAAACACTCAATCCAACAACAACAGAATGCACATTCTTCTCTAATGCACTCAGAATATTCTTCAGGATAGTCCATACACAAGGTAACAAAACAAGCCTCAATAAACTTAAATAAAGTCACAAAAAGTATTCTCAATTACAATGAAATAATACTGTAAATTAACAATTTGAGGAATTAACAATATATGGAAATTAAATACCATAATACCAAATAACCAAAGCATTAAAAAGAAATCAAAAGATGAAACAGGAAATACTTTGTGATGAATGAAAAAATATAATATAATATGGGGTACAGCTAAAGCAATGAGTGAAGAAAATGTGTATCTATAACCACCTACATTTAAAAAGAATATCAAATCAACAACTTAGCCTTTTGCCTTAAGACCCTGGAGAGGAGCACATTGAAATGAAGACCAGCAAAAGGAGGAAAATAATAAAGATTGGAGTTGATTTTAATAAAAATGAGAATAGAAAAACAAAAGAGAAAATCAAGAAATCTAAAAGTTGGTTCTTTGGAAAGAACAACAAAACTGACAAATATTTAGCTAAACTAACCAATATAAAAGTTGAGAAACTCGAATTACAAAAATCAGCAATTAAAAAGAAAACATTGCTAATAACCTTAATAAATAAAAAGAATTATAAAGAAATATTATGAATGACTGCATGCCAAAAAATTAGGTAACTTAGGTAATGTGGACAAATTCTTAGAAAGACCCAACTATCAAAACTGACTCAAGAAGAAATAGAAATTTTGAATAAATCTTTAACAAGTGAAGAAATTGAATTTGTAATAAAAATATTACCCAAAAAGAAAAGTGCAGGAACACATGACTTTCCTGGTGAAATCAAAGATAAATTTTTAAAAGAATAACAATTCTTCAAAATTCTTCCAAAAAGTGAAAAAGGAGAGAATACTTATTCAGAGATTACTATTACTCAGATATCAAAATCATACAAAGGAATAAGAAGGGAAAAAAGCTACATGATGATATTTTCATAAATATAAGCACAAATATGTCCAACAATTACTAGCAAATTATATCTAGCAATACATAAACAGGAATATTGCTATTTCACAAAAATCAAGTGGGATTTATCCCCAAAATGAACATTCAGTTTGACATTCAAAAATCAATTAATTTAATATAATTTGATTAAAGACAAAAATGACATGATCAACTTAATAAAGTGGCAAATAAGTACATACAAATATTCAACATTATTAGTCATTAGGAAAATGCAAATGAAAACCACAAAGAGATGCCACCACACTCCCACTAGAAGAGCTAAAAGTAAAAAGACTGTCAATACTATTTTGGTAAAGATGTGGAGGAATTACAACTCGCAAGCATTGCTGGTGCAACTGCAAACCGTAGAGTCACTTTGGAAAAGAGTTCAGCAGGTTCTTCTAAAGTTTAATTTATAAAGTTAAATATACAACTGCCCTGTGACCTGTAATCTCACTTCTAGATAATTCTTAAAGACAATTAAATGTGTCCAGGCAAAGACTAGTACAGGAATGTTACATCACGGAACACGGCTCAGCAATAAAGATGCTGCGTGCAACAGCATGGCTGCATCTTGAAGCATTTTGCCAACTGTAAAAGAGTCAGATATATACAAGACTACATCTATGTGATTCTCTACTTACAAAATTCTAGAAAAGGCAAAAGTGCAGTAACAGCAAAGCAAATCGCTGGTTGCCGGGAGTCGGAGAGACAGGACTGCCGAGGGCACTCGGGAAAAATCTGTGGTGACGGAAATGTTCTATATCATGATTTTTCTGGTGCTTGCATCACTATATAGTTACCAAAAATCATCAAATTACATACTTAAAGTTGGTGAATTTCAATAAGGCTGATGTAAAAGTACATAAGAACCCCTTCCTTGATCCATCACAATATTGAGTCAGAATCTAAAGGAGGTAAGGCCGAGGAAGCTGAAAATTTTTTAAACCTCCCCAGGCTCATGGTATGGGCCGACAGCTTTAAGGATAACTCAGCCATCAGACCCCAATGCTGGCAATTAGCAGGACGTAGTAGTCGGTCACCTGGGGTAACCCTAGACTCGGAGAGATGGCTTAGGCTGAACCCGTCACGTGTTTGATGCTTCCTACTCTGCATCTTGATTAGTCTGAAAATTGGCACATGACTATGTTTTCAGGGGGCAGGTCAATAGCCCAGTCCAGGCATCAGCAGAAGACAGAAAGCAGAGTTGCCCGTAGTGTTCGTTATGACGACTACTCCTGCTGTGCTGTTTTTACTATTAATATTTACTGCTCTCAGATGTGTCTCTACTTTTAAAAGAAAATCTTGATGGCAAATAAATTCCAAGAAGTAGAGGCGGGTTAAAGTTTCTTTTCATCTTCCCTTTCAAATCTGTCCTGTCAGCAATTCATGCAGAGCGAACACAATCTGAGCACCGAGGTAGGCTTCACGGGGTCACGGTTCTGAAACCTAGCCCATCTTCGGGGCTTTAAAGAACAAACCTAGGAAGAAGGTGCAAAACCCCTCATCGAGAATGTCTATCAACGGCCCAGAGTGAGATCCAGAAATCTGCGATTGAAATGCTCCCCCCTGCAGCTTCTGGCGTGCTGCGTGGCTGGGAATTGACTGTCGTAGGAACTCTGAAAATGCATTACTAAGATAAATTCCCTGTTGTCTTCGATCAGTCTCAAAAACAACCTGGGCTAACTCATAATGACCTCCTTTTTCATCCAAACGGAGCCAGCCAACGCAGAGGACACCTGCCAGCCCCCTCATCAGTCAGTGTTTCTAACAGCCGAGTGGCAAGTGGAGACCATGACAGCAGAGTCTCAGCTTTCAGATGCCCATTATCTGAGACATGGAAACAGGTGCTGGTGTGCAGGAAGGGCTAATCAGGACTACACTGAAGGCAAACCATCCATTACAGATGTTGTATTGTAGAATCACACACCTAAAACCCGCATAATCTCATTAACCAGTGTCATCCCAATAAATTCAATTTAAAAAATACAAAAAGAAAGATTTAATGCAAACCATCCATTCTCATTACTATGGCAATCCTGGGCATTTCTGTGGCTGAGAGCTACACCCAAAATACCTGTCAATGTCCTACAAATAATATTTATTCTCCAGAGGACCTAAACGAAATCCTTCTCCTTCCCTAGCACGCAGTTCTCATAGTCCTTTTCTAACAGGGTACTTACTCTCCCACAAAGCTCTCAGGAACCTGCCTGTGGAGCAGGCATGTTTTAAGGAAGGTTAGCAAACAGTTTTGGCCCTTGGGAATGCAGGGAAACCAGGTTTTGCATCTGTGAGTGTGACAATCACACTCATCAGCTTTGTCAGCCTCCTGATTATAATTCACTTTAGGGGGGTGTCACACTTCACTGAAACTCCGCATCCACTTAATAGTACATAACCTTTGCAATTCTGCCTGAAAGCTGCAAACTTCAGATATATTTACCCATTTATTTTCATAATGAAAAGATGGGATCTAAAATAACTCATTTTAATTTAAAAATGTGTGAAATATAACACCATGGTATATCATCTTAGGTTTCAAGAGGATAGAGGTCACTTTTCCAAATGTGTATTTAGGTTCTGGAAGAAAAAGACCAAAAAAAATTACATTTAAAAACAAAGTCCTTCATTTAAAGTAAAACTGTAGCCTTTTTTTTTTTTCAGATAAAAACAATTATTTCATTCCAACCATTTTTTTAAATGTACTTAGGTTTAGTGTTTGTTTCGAATCAAAAACCATGGCGTTAGGATTGTAATGGATCAGGTTGTGGATGCCGGAGGTTACTTCTCTGCGGGGGCAGATAACGGAAAGTGTGTCTAATGGGTGCAAAGCTAACAGAGTTGGGAGAGATGACAGATAAAACAACGCACACCAATCAGGGATAAGCATTGAAAAGTAAGGACCATGTATTTATAATTTGATTGGCTAGGATATAGTAGAGAGAGGGAATAAAATAAAAAGTTGTTGGCATTATTATCTTTGTGGGATGTTTAGTTTGTATGAAGGAGAAATTAGAACATGTACTCCTAATTAATAAAAGGGGCTAGGAAACACATAGTTAATTATGCTATACCTACCATGTGGAATCGAAGACTTCTGACAAGGTAGAATGTAAACATACAATAAGGGTTTTCCAAGTGAGGAAACCAGATTCAAAGGCCAGGACGATGCCAACCCCAGGCACAGAACTGAAGCCAGAAAGCTTTCCCTTATCCTCAGAGAACATGGTCTTTAGGGGAGCAGAGGGGACCTCCCACTGATGCTCTGCTATGGTTTAAGAGGCAAGTAGGCACTTTGTGATCAACGAACTGAGAGGCAGAAAAACATTAATTTCAGTTTTACAGATGAACTCTAGAGGCACAGGTGGCTTAAAGGTACATCAGCCTTTAGCACGCTAGGTGAAATGCACTCACCCTTGAATACGAAAGGGAATTCTGAGAGGCCCTCCTGGACTGTAGCCCAGAAAGGCAGAGCAGCACCAAGTGCAGCATAACTTTGGCATCTCAAGGGCTGCCTGCATCACTGACAGTAACCATTGGTGGAGGGAGCAGTGTCCTCAGAAACTCCAACACTTGTTGTGTTGACAGTGTCCTAGGATATGTGAGTACAACCCAGCAGAGGTGGTGCAGAGAAAAAGAGGAATAAAATAAGTAGATAGATATCCCATGCAGCTGACTTCTTTATGAGCAAGCACACGTGAGACTCTCAGAAATACTTGCATCAGCTCAGTTGCATTATTAGCAGGAGAGGTAACTTTACATCACCATGCTTGTCCAGCTTTTAAATAATACTGATGAAATGAGTTCCTTATATTCTGATTACTCACTGCAGCATTTTGTATAATTCTGTTTCACAGTTAGGCAGTCTATATACCCTAAAGCTCACGTACTTGCCACATCTGTTCAAGATCCCCGGAACCCAGGCAGATAGCCTCTTCAGGGATATTAAAAAGAATGGATTCTGCAAAACAGACTCTTGTTCTTTTGAAAATGGTAAACGTGAGAATTTTTTTAAATAAGCACCCTTCCTAAAGCAGGCATTTTACCAAATCAGTTAGAAAGACTGAATATCTGGAGGCAATCTGTCCTGGTGCATATATTAAGAAACTTATTTCTCATAACACTTCAACAATGCTGCTTATGTCCTTTTCACTCATAAAGGGAATAATGTTCCTTCTTTAAATACACCCTCTTAAAAGACTTGCTTCCTTTAATGGCTTCAAGCATGCATCATGTTGAAGCTGCCAAAATGACACTTAGTGGCAGTATGACAATTTCACCCAAATTCAATAATTTTCTTAATCTTGATTTATATTTTGACCTTGACTCCATCCTTCCTCATCCCTGATGAGTACTGTTTGCTCCTTTATTCATTTAGTTGTACTTCTATCCTACCTTTTTCTAAAAGTCTTTGAAGTGACCTGTGCCTCTAGTTGCAGATGAGGGCAAGGTTGATGTCACTATCATTGCAGTCATTACAATCAGCACAAGGATGGAAGGGAAAGGTCCGGGGAGGGTGTCCACACCAATACCACCAATCTCCTAGAGAAGAGGCTCAGTGGTTGAGGTACTTCAGCAAGTAAGTCAGTATTGTGCTCTAGCTGGCAGAAGAGAGGAGAGGGGTAAAAACAGATCCTGAAGATGAGTGTAAAGGAGTCAGAGATTGCGGGAGGCTTCCCTGAAAATACGCTCAGCAGGTTCCTTGAAAAAAATGTACCAGTTCCTTTGCGCAGTGGTAGAAGATGGCATATTTAACAAGACACCTTTTAGGTCAAAAACCCTATGAAAACTCCCGTGATACAGAAACTTTGCTGCCACACAAGTAGATATGGTCTAGATTTAAGGAAGAGCAGAGATTTTGGAACCCACCACCTGCAATTCCAGAAATTGCATGCTGATAGAATTACTATTAGCCATCCCATAAATATAAGAAATTATATATTATCAAGTTCCGAAGTTCAGCTACACATTTGCATTTGCATTTAGTCAACCCTTTAAATTTTAAATCTTAATATGTATTTTCATATTCACTGCTGATCCCTAGTCACCAATACTTGTTAAGATTTCTATGCTTATAATGTATGAAGACATAAGCACATGTGTGTGTTGGGGGTGGGGTGAAAGGGGTGGAAAGCAAAGGAAAAGAATAATCTCCAGGATTAAACAGTCTGGCGATAACTTCTCACCTTTCTCTGAAATAGTCGGGTAGTCTCATCATCTACTGCTCTGCTCTTGTCTCGCAGGAAAACAACAACAGCTCCCCCCCCGCCCCCCCCCCCCCCCCGCCCAATGAGATCCAGACCTACTGATCAGCCCAGCAGAGCACATGTCACCCTGTTAGAGTCCAGTGTTGTGAAATCAAGCCTGTGCGTGCCAAAATCTGTGTGTACGTGTCGGGGGTTGGGAGGAGAGGGAGGGAGAGGAGAATTTACCTTCCAATGAGGGAGAACTCGCCCACGACGCCCAGGCGCCGCATGGCACTCAGGAGGCCCCGCACTGTCATGCCTTCGCAGAAGCAGACCACCACTCTGGCTTTGGGAAGCCGCTCTCGGAGCTTGCGCAGGAGTCGGTCGAAGCTCTTCTCCCCGGCATTGCTGTAGATTTTGTCCGAATGGGCGATGCAGAGGCCCTCTTGGGCAGCCAGCTCTTTGAAAGCATCCATTCCACTCTCCCCATAATTCCCTGTCCAAAAACAATCAGCAGATGTTCAAGACAACCTGGTGGCAGCAGCACCCACAACCTGGAATAAGGATTCATTGGTCACAGGGAATGGAGAGAACAGACTTGCCAAGAAATTTGTAAACATAATTGGGACAGAAGGAAGATCTGGATGGATTAAGAAGAGCAATCAAATGATCAATTCTGAAAATATGAGTAACTGTCTAACAAGGGCATTCACAGTGAAACAAGTGTCTAAATGAAGGACCAATGCCCTGTTTTAGAGCCATGATTAATAGTGGTTGTCCCAACATTTAGCTGTGTGGGAGAGATCAGCACACTGGGGTGGGAATCAAGCAGCATGATAAGAGGGCCTGTTCATTTGAGGCTCGCTTCAGCAGGCCCTGGTTAAGAGGCAGACACTCCCGGTGACAGCAAGCCCTGCCACGTTTCCATGAAGAGTGAGTAGCAAAGTAAGTAAAGCACCTGGCCAGTCTAGAATAAGCAGATAAGAAACAAGTACAGAGTTTAATCAGCATCCAACACCCTCTGATGAAGTGGTAGGGTTATGGGAGATTTGGCCTTATGGTTTGATTTTTACTTCAGTGTCATCCTTATAATAAAATATTGTTTAAAAACTAAGAACTCATAGAAACCAATGAAATAAAACCAATATCACATTGCACCAGCTCCCCATCTGTTTCACTGATGACTTAGTTCCCTTTGTAACTCTACTCCTTTCCCCAAGTTTGGGGATTTTAATACCCAGGTGGATGATTCAATACTGTGTTCCCACAGTTCCTCACTTCCTGACATCATGGAAATACCCAATGATATTTCCTATAACCCACTTACTTATACTTTTGACTTCATCATCACCAATATTACTAATATCTCTGAATGTTGATGTCAAACATCCCAGTCTCTGTGTATCCCTTCTTATGCTTCAAAATCATATGTTCTAATACCTGTACCCCAGCATTCATTCCACCTCACAGAAGTCTCAGATCCATGCACCTCCCTATTTTTTATTCTATCCTCCCTCTCATTTGCCTCAGAGCCCAGCTTAAGTTTCATAGCCTATCTTCATCATCACTCCCTTGAAAATTATTTTAATTCCCTGTGTTTTCCTGACAACATCCTAATGCTAGTTAAACCCAAGCAATCACCTACTCCATGTTTGCACATAACACGGCTAGAAAAAAACTCATAAGCTTGATGACTGGTTTTATTTAAAATTCATGAGCATACATTCCAAAGGGGCATTCAGTAGTGCAAGGAAATTATACTACATCTCCAATGTAAATAAACTTTCCTAGTCTCTAACATGATTATTTTATTCTTATTTTTCTCTCTTCAAATCTCCAAACAACTGACCCTACCTCTGACCTTCATCTCAGCTGGGATCTTAATTTCATATTTCAGTAAGAACACAGAAACAATCAGATAAAAACTAATTTAGCCATACACCACAACATCCATGAAACTGTCTCCACTAGCATCCCTCCTGTTGTTTTCTCTAGCATCCTCCTGTTAGAAACTCAAAGTGTTTCTGCTTCAGGTTAGGGCCAACTCCTGCTCATGAACTAAGTCCCATCGTTTTTTGCCCATCAAAAGACTTTCTCTTGCAATTGTACCCTATCTTCTGTAAAGTAAATTTCCCCTCCTAATGGTATCAATCAAAAAATACTCTTGGACTCTTTGTTCCACTTGACTTACTACCTGTTCGCTACTGTTCACAGCAATAATAGTTGCCTGTGTCAATGTGCTTGCTTCATCATCTCTCAATCTCTTCTTTACCTTTATTTCCATCACCTCAGAATCTTTTCAAACCCTTCTCTTGTCCAAGTCGCCAATAATTTCCCTGTTACTGTATTTTATGATCTGTTCTCTGTTTTCAGCTTCGTCCACCACCCAGCTGTGTTCAACAGTTGGCCACATCACTTGATTCTCTCGGCTTCTGTGACAGCCCTCTGGTGGTTTCCTCATCCCTCACTGACTACTCATCAACGTGTTTGCTAGATGGTCTTTTTCTGCTAAACCTCGCAGCATTGTCATGCCAGTACACAGCCCTGGGAAACTACCTCTTCTTCCTCTACAGTCCCACAAGTTATCCTCACTCAGTCACATTCTTTCAAACACCATTTGGATACCATGGTTGAATCTTAAATATAGATCTTCAGACTGGACTGCCCTTTGGAGCAAAAGATTAGTACATTTAATTGCTTAGCTGACATATGTATGCACTTAGAGACATCTCAAACTTATATCTGAAATAGAATATTTTCCCTCTTGACCTTGCAAGCCTGCTCCTTTTAGCCATCTCTTATTAGTAAATAGTACCACTGCCAACAAGTTGTTCAATAGCAAAATTTAGGAACTTTCTCTTCTATTGCAGATCCATTTCTGTAGACTCTATCTCTAAAATGTTCTTAATCCACTAGTCTCTTTTCTTTATTTCGATCTCTGCCACTTTAAACCAGTGTCTTAGGTCAGTTTCCCTAAAAACATAGCTGAGATGAAAATTCTTGTTCAAATTGTTATTGAAGAGAAGAGCAACAAGAGAATGACAGGAGACGGATGCCAAGAAAAAAATGTCGCCTCAGCAAGAGATTAGCTTCAGCCTAATTCCACAAGAAAGTCCTAGAGCACAAATTAATAATACACAGCATTGGCAAAATACAAATACATTCATTTTTGGTGAAAGCAGTTCAAAGTATTGGTGGACAACTTGGGAGCAGTTTTCAAAATTTATCAAGGTAAGTATCATATAAATACAATAGTTAAGTCAAAACAATTTTGAAAAAATATTATCAAAAAAACCCTTAGGACTTAAATCTCAGCATCTATGAAAGATTCATGGGCATTGTAAAAGAACCTAATAAGATTCTCCTATATTTTTAAAAATAAAATTTTCTTGTATCTTGTTTATAATATTTGTGATCAATTAATGTATTTTTTTAATTTAATCATCTTTATGAGGCCTAACCCAGTCCAGTAAAGCCCAAAAGGAAGCATTAACACATCACAAAATCTTCAGCTCCATGGACTGTAGAAACACATCAGAGTTTAAATAAGAGGAACTGACTGACTGATTATAAGGGAGAAAACTGCAGCTGGCAGGTGGATGCCTCATCCGTCTCCAGAGACGGGCATGAGGAAGGAGGTCAAATGCCTCTTTCTCACAATGAATGCGGGTTCAGGAATCTACAAGGTGCACAGATAGGCTTCAGCAGCCAACTCGCCCAGCAAAAGGCACCGTCAGTCTGTCATGATGGTGCTACAAAGGGAATAATTTTACTGCTAACGTGTCACCTGGGGCTCCAGCCACAGAAAACCATTATGTTCCTTTATCAAAATGCATGCAGAATAAATGAGCAAGAATATCTCATACAAACAAGAAAATTTTCATTTTTAAATCTACTGAAGACCTTAGACAAGCAAACAAGAAATGGATACAGGGATTAGTCAAAATCCAACATCCACCCCCTCAGGTTATAGTCAAAGAAATAGGGCCACAGAGGGGGGCAGTGGCTCACCAGTAGGCATGAAGCTTGTTCATGTTAGAACTGGAACACTTTTACATAACTTGACTCCAAGGTTTCAGAGGTTTGCATAGGTCAATTCATTCTATGAATATTAATCCCAATTTCTTCATTTATATTTTTGTTCAGATAGCAACTTTTATTACACAAATTCATAGAGATCACTGGAACATACTTAAACTATCTATTTCTCTCATGAGTCCTCAAAGACCCCAAACTGACATAAAATTTCCGTGAGAGGAGCTCTCATATAGGAAGAACAACCACAACAACTGTACTTTTATAAATCTTTATACTTTAAACATTGCATTCATTAACATTATCTTATTCGACTCTCACGACAATCATATTATACTCATCTAGTGATAATAGTGCTAGATACGTATACCATACAATATAGGAAGAAAACTGCCTTCAGGAAACTTAAAATTATGTTATTTTCACTTAATAGCAGCAGAACCAATGACATGACAAGGACTAATTTAAATTTCTAATAGAGGTGCTAGGGGTTAGGAGTCAGAAAACGCCACCTAAAGAAGGTTCCACTTGTTGGTGAGGATGTGGAGAAAAGGGAATCCTTGCATATTCTTGGTAAGAATGCAAACTGGTATGGCCATTATGGAAAACACTATGAGATTCTTTTAAATTTTTTAAAAAAGAATTACCACACGATAAAGTAATCCCACTACTAGGTGCATACACAAAGGAAATAAAATCAGTATCTCAAAGAAATACCTGCACTCCCGTGTTCATTGCAACATTGTTCGCAGTAGTTAATATATGAAAACAACCTAAGTGCCCATCAATGGATGAATGGATAAAGAAAATTCGCCATCAATATGGACATGTATGCACACACACACACACAATGGAATATTAGCCATAAAAAAATCCATTTGCAACAACATGGGTGAGCCTAGAGGACCTTGTACTAAGTGAAATACATCACACAGAGAAAGACAAATACTGTATAATTTTACTTATATGTGGAAGTTAAAAAGGTCAAACTTAAAGAGCCAGAGAGTAGAATAGTGGTTAGCAGGAGGTGAGGAGTGGAAAAAACGGGGAGATGGTGGTCAGAGGTTCCAGACTTCCGGTTACAAGAAGAGTGAGCTCTGGGGACCCGGCGTGCAGTGCAATGGCTGTATGGTTGGGATGCATATTATGCGTAACAGCATACAGTTACTGATTTACATTGTATACTTAAAATTTGCTAAGAGAGCAGATCTCAAATGTTCTCACCATAAAAAAAGCTATCTAGGTGAGGTAATGGTTGTGGGAATTAACTTGAGTGGGGTAATCATTTCACAGTGTATATGCAAACAATTACATTGTATACCTTAAATATATAACATTTTATTTGTCACTCATACCTCCATCAATCTGGGGGATAGAAGACAGTGTCTTTATTCTGGGTCTTCAAATATGAACAGATTTTCCATAGATACATAGAAAGTTAGAGGACATGTATTCTTTGGCTGTCTACCAGGTTGTGAGTAAATCACGCCAGTCTCAAAATAAAATAGGCAGCAAAGAGCCCACCCTCTCTGCCTTGCATCCCACTTTCATTCTGCTACTCAGGTTTTCTCTTGCCTTTCCTGGCATTGAAATATTTATTTAGAGACTTCTCTTTGCAACCCTGGAAGATATATGAAAAACTGGCTTTTAATAAATAAGTAAAGAACTGGCTTTCAATAAACCTCTCTTAAAAAATAAAAGATCCATGTAATTGTACACACTCATACCTGATAGAGAGCTGCATATTTACATTCAATTAGCAAAGAGTTTATTGAGTTCTCAACTTGAAGAAAATCCCTGGCCTCTGCACTTCAAGAGTTGCCAAGAAATATCGAACACTGGCTCTGCCTTCAATTTGATGAATATTTACCATGTGTCTGGCTCTGTGCTAAAATAGCTCGCATTTCATTTATTCATCACAACGACTCCATATGGAAGTTATAACTCCTCTTTTACAGACAAAGATATAAAAGCTCTAAGAGGTAAATAACCTGCCCAAGGTCATACAGGGGTAGAACTAGGACTTAACATCTAAATTTTGTACAGCCCCCTACATTTTCTCACAGCTGTGAGGGCATGACACCAGCATACAAAACATGGCAACAATAGCAAGCCATATAACCTACATGTGCAATGGAAAAACACCATAATACTAAATTTCAGAGTAAGAGAGCAGGGAGGATCAGAGAATATCTCTTGGGGAAACTAGGAATGAAACTTGGCCTTGAAGAGAGTTTGCAAGGGATGGGTATTCAGGGTGAATGGGAGTGAATGAGAATCTGCAAAGGTATTTTTAGAGGCATTGAGTAGAGACATCCTAATAGAACAGAAGGTTCATGGTTGATAGAATGACACTCCATATAACGGATTTCTAGTAAAGCATCTGGCACAGCACTACAAGATTGCAACACAGAAATGTGCTATATGTTACTGGGTTGTAACAGATTTTATAACAGACTTCTTCACTGTTACAATGTTGCCTAAACCACAGAGAGTAAGAGAGAAAGGGAAGAGTAACATCTGGAAAAGCTTATCAAATACAAAATTAAAATATGTCTAGAAATCTTAATTTCTATCTTTCATAACAAAAAGATTTACAGAGAGTAAATCAAGATATACTATAAAACTAGGCTTCTAAACTAAGTCTTGTGGGATGATTTATGAGAGAGAACATAGCAGTTACAAAGAACTCCATTGTTTGTAATAATGAAAGTGTTTAAACATAATAGAAATGGACATTATTGTCCATACCAGGACAAAGTTAAGAAAGGTACTGGAAATGGAGGTGAAAAATAGAACTTTCTCAGGAGAGAAAAAACAATGGCTACAACTCTGAATTTGCTAAGCTACATATCATTTTTGAAGAAGTTAGATGTGATTATTATCCAACCAAATCTACAGATTTTCATTCATGAAAGGTTGATTTGAGTATTTAGTAGCAAAGTTTCAGTGAGCGAGTGATGAAATAAAAACTTCTTAGGTCTCATAATCACCTGTATGAACTACCATTGTGTCAAAAAATAGGCACTAGAGACCAGTTCTTACAATTTCTACTCTTAAAATAGTGAGGATATATTTAGGAAAAAATCTGAGCTCCATTTGATGGCTAAAGCCATCATACTGAACCAAGTTTAAATGTTATAATTGCATATTCATATATTATCCTGTTCAAACAATGGCACTCAACATAGTTCATCCCTACATATTTATACATACATTATATGAAGGGAAACATTCATAAGGGAAAATATATAGATATGTGTTAACTTTTCTTAAAGAAGAAATGCTTTCACGATGAAAGATCCACTAGTCTTATGCTCTAAACTTTTTTCATCCTTCCCTTATTTCATGCTTACATTCTTTCCTTGGTGTTCTATAGTGGTCTCAGACTACCCAATAATGAAATCCTTAAGGCCATGGACATACCTCTGTCCAAGGTCCTGAAAACTGGCCACTCTGCCTCCAGGGACATTTTAGACAAATCATATAATACCTATTTTTAAGCGAATTATAATAAAGTAAGTTGCTCTCACAGTGCCCTCTGGAAACCTACTGCAATATTCAACAACTGACACTATAAAGAATTCTTCTTTTTGACCTAAATCCTTTGCAATAAAATCTAAATCTATTTCGTCTTCATTCTCAGCAGAGACTGAGCTGGTTTGAGTTCTTTCTTTGTTTTTTACAGGGGGGTGTGGGGCTGGAAGTGGGGAGTCCCTCTGGAAGCCACAATTCAGCTTTCTCTTCACGAGAAGCAACTTTAACATTTTGGGGCAATCTTTTAATTTTTTTGTTTTTCCCACTTAATGCATAGAAAATAGGATGGCTTCCCTGCCTCCATCCACACACCTTCAGTCAGCTTTATGGGTCTGTCTGGTCAGTCAGAGGAGAGTGAGTCACCAACACCCTTAGGGGCATGTAAGGGAAGTCATATGCAAGGTCAGTGAAGGAACTGCCTCTCTCAGGGCAGTCACAGAGAATAAAAAGAAATCACTCTGTCAGCAATTTCCCAGTCCTACTTCTAATTATCCCAATTTGGACAGCTATAACAACAAATATGATGAAGGAAATTTACCAAAAATGATTGACATCTTTATGCAATAGAATTGGGATCAAGTCATCTTTGTCTTTTGTCTCATCACATTCTCAGGTATGCCTTAAAGCTGAGTGAGTGAGAGAATGAGCCTCAGGGGCAAACAATCTTGTTTGAATCCTGGATCCTGGATAAGGAAATAAATAGCCTTTAAATGTTTTTATTTAAGCTTTGATTTTCTCTTGTATAAAACAGTGATCATAATATGTATCTCAAAGACTTCTCATGATTATTAAATCATGTGTGTTAATGATTGCAAAGTTCCCAGATCATAGAAAAATTGGGGAACAGGACTTATTTTTTACTCTCCATCTCTGTCTACAGTTGTAGAATATAAAATTGACCATAAGGCTTGACCTGAGGGCTTCACATTCCATTTTTCCTATGTTCCTATTTATAAAACTCAAGCTCATGATTATTTCTCTAACCGCAGTGCTTCACTCTCCACTCATGGTCACCTTGTTCCCAGGTTGTCCCTAGATTTATTTATTTAGCCACAGTTGCACAAAACAACTGCTTTCCTATTTTACTTCTGGACTGTCAATGTTTACCCAATGCATTCAAGAGTCTATGTTGGCCTATATTGAGTTTCTGTCAGTGTCTTCCTTAAGCATCAGCCATAAATGACTCATATCAATTTTAGAGCTTTATGCATTACCCCAGTTTGTTGTTTCTCTAACTCAAATACTTCATGATGTGAAGGAAAAGTTAAGAGAAGGCAAAATGTAGGTCGTACAAAAATACAAAAGGAGATCATGATTCTTTCAGAAAGCAGAGTTTTTCAATTTCAATTTTCTCATGGAGGAAATAGGTTCATAGAGGCAGCCCCTAGCACACCTGTCCACTCTTTCTGCCTGTGTGGCACCGACTACACAATCAGAACTGGGAAGGTAGTATCTAGCAGCAAGTCCAAAAAATGTGCTCCAAAACACACATGCACACACAAACTATATACACTTTTTAATGATAATACCTGTGTTGGTAAGAGTTCATTAAAATGAGCATTCTCATGTACTACTAATGCTAGTGTAAAATGTTCCCATCTTTTTTAGTGGAAAATTTGTAATATTAATGCTTCAAGTTATAGTTATACACGGGGAGAGGGGAGAAAATGCAGACAACTGTAATTGAACAAAAATAAAATAATTTTAAAAAATTTACAGTCATATTTTTGACTTAGAAATTTAGTTTTCAAAAAGTAATTTTATTATTTACCAAGTTCCAGTTACAAGGATCTTCATCACAGTACATTGGAAAACATAATAGAAACAAACAAAAAACAACTGTGTTATGTTGTACAGTAGGAAACTGGGTAAATTGTTGTTATCTATTTATATAAAAAGTACATGCAAACACTTTCATGAATAATGTAAAACTGTATTCAATGCCATAGAATATATTTATACCATATTGTTAAATACAAAAAGGTTAAAAATAGTATGTAAATTATAAAGTTAATTTTAATGTGCATTTATATATTTACTTATATAAAAATTTAAAGAATATGCATAAAAACATTTACAGTGGTTTCTTTAGATAGTAAAATTATATATAATTATGTTTTATATTTAATCTTTGTTTTTGAATTATCTATAATAATCATATACTATTTTGTTAATAAAAATGTTTGAAATAAAAATATATAGAGTACAATTTTTATCTGAATATCATGCCAAATATTGGAAAATTCTTCCAGAAAGGAAATGAACCTCTCATAATGACTATGTAATAATTTTCTTCATAAGGGGAATAATAAATTCTAATATTATAGTGGCTGTCTTTAAGCAAAGTTGACCATAGGCCACCTACCACTTCTTGTGATATTTACATACTTGGATGGAGAAAATATGTGTCATGCATATAGATTTCTTCTTTGAAATCTTGAAGTCTGATTGATTCACCCTAATTTATTAAAGAGGCAGATAGTCTCCCTTTTTATTTATGAGATTTATTCTGAGAGATATAAATATTACTATCATTTACTGAGCTTCTGCCCTACAAAATGATAAAAATGGTTCATAACATCTTCTCTGTTTATTATAAATTTTCTACAAGCCTGAGCTGCTGGCATCACCATCTCTTTTCCAAGACAAGGAAGCACTTCAAGTTGAGGTCAAGATGGTTGGCCCACTGAAGTTTTTGCCCTTTAAGCAAAGGACTCAAAGTAGTGTAAATAATGTCCAAATATCATTTGAGCATTATTTCTAATAGGGAATAAAGGTGCATAATACCTGTTTAACCAGTTTCTATGTCTTGATATCATGAACATTATTTCATTGAACTCAAAAAATCAAAGTATAAATTGGTCCAGGAAGGATGAGTAACATGACTCTTAATCAGATTCTAAAGCAGTAGTTTAATGAGGAAATTTTATGGAAATCTTACTATGTTTAAATTATCTTTTTTTAACTTCACTATGACCTTGTTGCCTCATTTTGCCATAATTTTTTCCATGTACGAAGGAAACTGAGACCTAAGCAGGTAATGTATCTTGCACCAAAATCGTCAGAGCTGGAATTTGAACTCAGATGTGTCTGACCCTGAAGCTCATTGCCCTTAATTACTTGCATCCAGCATACTTTTCTTCAAACTATAGTAGTTTCCAATGCATAATCCATTCTCCCATCTTCCCTTATTAAAAAATACTCAATTTTGACTGGACTGTCTGTGCACAGCCAAAAGTACCCGCTTTCCCAGACTCCCTTGCAGCTAGAAATGTGGAAGTGACCCAGATCCAGACAATAAGAGGTAACCAGAAGTTTCCAGGTGAATCTTCTTGGAATATTTTGAAAAGGTCAGATGGCAGGAATGCTTCTTAGGCCTTTGTCCCTTTTTTCTTTACACCACTACATATACCTGAACCTGGCAGTGCAACAGCCAGCCATGCTGTTACACAGTGAGGGGAAATATGAGGGTGAAGACACATGAAGGCTGAAGGAGCAGAATACAAAACAGCCCAGATACCTGGTAGCATCACCATTCCATATTCTAGACCTGCAGTGCCTTCCCCTGGATGCCTTTCTGCATGAAATAAATGAATCCCTGCCTGCTACTCCACCATTAGAATGGTTTTCCACTATTTTCAGATGAACATATTCTTGACCCTGGATAAGACATTTTACCATAATAATTCCATAGTGAAAGCCTGAAGTCTTGACTGTCTCTAACTAGCTGTGACCTTGAGCTATCATTCTGTCTTCTTTGCTTATGCTGAATGTATGGGGTTTATACTAGGAGATCTTTTAAATTTCCTTATAGCACGAGCATTTGGTGATTCTAGAACAATATGAATCAGCACTCTTTCATAATCTAGAGCTTCATGTCAAAACATATATTCTCAGTACTCAGAGTAAGCATCTGCTTAGCAATATTTTTTTCAACAGCTTTTTCCTTCCCCCACCTGATTTTGTACAAGTGTATTACTGTAGGGGAGGAGAAAGCATTTATTGTGTAACCATTTAAAATGTATCTCCCATTTTTACCAATACTAACTTTTAGGGATACAGTTACTGAAATAAGGGAACAAGACACTGTCCTACAGAAACAGGCAACATAAGAGGAAAGAAAGCCACTCACAGAGAAAATGCATTAGGTAAGTCTGAAGTAATAGAAAGACATACTGTCCAGCATCATTGGACAGACACTCAGCAGGAGCCAGCTCTTTTCTTACCTCTCCAGTGGCTGATTTTAGCCACATTTTGCTCAGAGGAATTAACCCAACCCCTTTACTAAGTTCTTGGTCTCTCCCCATTTAACCCCACTTTTTACATCTTTTATATTATCAGTAAAAAAATCTATTTAATCAAGTAAAAATAGAATTTATCTGGGTCAAAAGGAAATTAGTCTATGGAGAAAAGATTGCCTTTAATTCAAAGGACATGAGAGTCTCTGGCAATAAATGCAGTGCATTAAAAGCCCTTGGATTTGGACCTGTGAAATCCAACTAGGGCTTGGTTCTGCCTCACTCTATGACCATGTACAAGTTCTTGGACTGCTCTGGTTTCCAGTTTCCTTGTATGTAAATGAATAGGTTGCTTTACTGGATAATAAATGAGATCTCTTACTCTGGGGCAGTAAGGCTAGCCCTGGTTTTCTGCATCATGATGGGAGGTTCATCCCATGCCTTTTTGCGTTAGAGAGCCTTAGTTTGACCCATGTTTCACCTGAATTCAGGGTACACTGAGTCTTCCAATACCTTTACCAATACTCTTGGAGTAATAGCATTTGCTTATAGTACAGGTAGCATTGCAGGATGGTGAGAAGAAGGCCCTCTGGAACCTGAGAGCTCAGACTTGCTAAAATTCTGGCTCCCCTACTAGTTAACCGTGGGAATTTGATAAGTCAGTTAAACTCTCTGTGTTTTGATTCATCTGTAAAATGGAAATAATAGTAGTAACCACCTCTTAGAGTTGTTGTAAGAATTAAATAATTTAATATATGTAAATATTAGTATATTGTCAGTACTATATGAGAGTTTGTTATTTATTCAACTAACATTTCTTGAGCACTGTGTACTAGGTACCAGAAGAGACCCTTCATATCCATGTCTCCTTTTTATCCTAAGAAACCCACACATGACCTTTCTCATATGATCAAAAGGAAAGTTTGCATACATTCCCACATACAGCAAATGGGAGAGAAGGAAACTCAGCCCTTGCAGTCAAAGTCCAGAGCCCACAGTTCTATCTGACATGTTATAGGGTCCAGGCACATGAGTGTAAGCCTGTAGGGATGAGTCAGACAGGTCAGGAAGATCACAAGGAAGGGTGACAGGCTGTGCCTATGTGTGAGGATGAGCAAGGCAGAGTCAATGAAGTGTCAACCAAGAACACAACCAACAAAATGTCACTGGGCATTTAATTTTCTCCTCAGGCCAAGGTGATTGAAATAAGCTTAAATATGATGCTGTTAACAATGCAGGCAAAGACCTCTCTAGCCCAAGATGCCTGCTTTACCAATTCTGCCACTAGCGAGACATGACTTTTCTCTTTCCAAAGAAAAGAAAAATGCTCTTGAGAGAAGTGGCCCATTAAAACCCTCATGTCTTAATCTCTTTTGGTTTAGCAGAACTTTCTGAAAGCAGTAGACAACTGGGGAATCCTGATCTATGGAGCTGTCATCCTGCAAAGCTGATCAGAGCACAGATGACAAGAGTTTGTCAATTCCACAACATATTGGGTTCTGGGTACTTTCATCCTTGGGTCATTTACAAACATCCTCTAATGGTGAAGTGTTCCTTACACCTATGGTTTCAAAATCTTCACAGTACACTTTGACAAGAGGACTACTGAGAGGAAATTGGGCACTTAATAAGATCATAAATGAAGATGGTACAATTAACAATAATGCTAGGCTTAAAATATATGTAAATAAAATATAAAGGAAAAGTTCCCAAAGAACCTAAGTAGAAATCATCCATAGGAAATTTCCCTCATCTCTATATGGTATGTGTTTCCTCATTACTACAATTAATACTATAACTTGATTCAGAGCTCAACATGTTTCTCATGTTGTCATTAAGTTATCATTTGTTTTCACCAATAAAAACTAAGAAAGAAAACATTGTTTCTGAAAAGCCCGATACTGGGAAGCAAGCATTTCAGATAAGCTTGGGCTATGACATTGCAGGATTACATTTCTTCTGAGCTTCCTTCCAATTCCAAGAGTTTTAAATTGATGAACCACACAGGAACTGTTGATTAAGCTCTTCTGGTGACATCTTGCCAAACTCTGTGACTGCTAAATCACAGACCTCCAATATCTCTGACTCATTACAGAGAAATAAGAGCAGAAATGTAGAAACTCAACTAAGCAGCCCTCTAGTTTCCAGTTTTCCCACTATCACGAGGAAACATAGAGATATAAGTATTATATCCTATGAATGAATGTGATCTCTTTGTTGTTCAATACCTCCCAGCACACATGAATCATGTGGAGCTGAGCCCTTGTGGGTGAATGAGTGGAAGAGAGTCTATGCACTAAATAAACTCAAGTTTCTGGAAGAGTCATACATGCAAAGGAATAGTCACAGATGGTGTTCACATGCAGATCAGAGTAGGGGGTATCTATTCACAGTTGGGAAGGAGAAGAAAGTCTTCTCCAAGGAAGGAAAATTGAACTAGATTTTAAAGAAGCTAAGTCTTTTGATTCTGGATGATCAGAAAGTAAGGACATTTAAACTGTATCTTACACATATGTCCATTCCCTAGACCTACCTTAATATGGGAGCAATTATCAGCCTTTGCTATTAAAAATGGAGAAGAAAAATAAACAATAAAATGTGTGACAATTTCAAATACACACCTATACGTATACAGATACATACATGCATGTACCTGTGTGTGATACACGAAAATAAAAAAGCTGTCTGTATGGAAGCTAATTTAGATCTATTTTATATGTCCATTAAAAATGAAATTATTTTATTTCCTTACTCTTTCTCACCTGCAACCTATTGGTTCCTTAATGTGCGTCGATGTATCCATCGCCATTACCTCCATCCAAGTCTTCATTGTCTCTCTCTCCTTGACTATTACAGCCAGTCTTCTATGGGTTCTCCCCACATCCACTCATTCCTCTCCAATTATTCTCAACCCATTCTCTAATATGGTTATCTTGAACATAATTGGATCAATTTATTTACTGGCTTGGATCTCTTTCATGGTGTCCCCTACACTTAGCATAGAATCCAAAAGGCGTATGTTCCCAGTGACCTCCATCCTCCTTGCTGGGCCAGTCTCATTGCCACTTCACCAGTTCACCAGTTGGACTCCTTTGCATTTTCAAATGTGGAAGGCTCTTTGCTTGCTCAGAGTCTTCACTCATTTGCTTCCCTCTGCTTTTGTCAGACTTATATCAATTCATCATTAGGGTTTCTCCTTCTCAGCTCTGTATCTTAATCACAGAGGTCTTCCCTAACCATTAAATATAAAGTGGCTCCATCCCTACACCCCATTTATTCCCCTCATGGGACTTATGGTGAGATGTGGATAAACGTGTAGTCATGCATTTATTAATGTGGTAATTTGATTAATGTCTGTGTATGGCCTGAGTATGTGCACTTAGTGAAGGTAAGGCTCATGTCTATATCACCTATTGTCCATTGCCATGCCTGTGTAATGTTTCAACTTCATCACTCTACAGTTGACTCATGAGTAATCCCTGACCAATTTAGGCAGCACATGCATGGTCAGTCTGCTTGATAAAATCTTGCTTTTGTTGGAAAGTGATTAGACTGAATTTCAAGTACTGGAAGAATTCAAGAGGTATTCATCCTTCCCTTTCACAGACTGTAAGTGGTGGTATGTGTTTTCTGCATTTGATTTGTAAGTGTTGATTGTATATAATGTTCTATTTATAATACTTTATATGTAACATTCAAACTTGGAAGATCTTAGATATTATCTTCTATGACTCTCATTTATAAATGATGTCCAAAAAAAAATAGAGAAGCCTGGCCAAGGTCACCAAAAAAAGAAGTTAGTGACAGTGCCATACGGAAATCCAGTGCTCCTAACTTTGGGGACTGCCCCCTTTCTACCACATAACCACACAAAATAGAATTCTAGGTTACTATCCAGCACTCTTCACACACAGAAGAGATATATAGCAGGAAAAAACAATCTTAAAATCTACTTTGAGATTACAACATTCTGGATCAGCAGGGACAAATGTGTTCTCAGCCACTGCTCAATAAAATGATTTTTAAAAAAGCATGCTATCCTCTCAGTTCCCAAGTTCTAATTGATTAAATATGAATCTAGAAAAGTAGACAGTGTTTAACTTTTCCAACTCAGGAGACATTATGTAATGTCTTCGTGCATTGAGTTATTATGAAGCTAACTATCTTCCGGGGAAAATAGTAAACCTGCTCACAAAGAGCTCACTAAGATCTTCCTTACAAAAATCTTCTAACAAAAATTTACTTTTGTTAGGTTGGCAGAGAAAGTGCAAGAACTTCTATCTGAGGTGCCTCAGTAGTGCTAATAGAATTCCATTACAAGAAGAGTGACTTAACAAGGAAAGCTGACGATCACTGAGGGTAGATAAATTTTTGTGCATATGTTTATTTCCTTCTTGTAATTAGAAGCAAGTCCAGAGGGGATCTAGCTGAACACACCTCTCTGCGCACACACACACACGCACACACACACACACACACACACACACTAAAGCCTGAACTTGGGTACAATCCCTTGCTTCTTAATATTGAACTCCTCAGAAATTAGTTGCCTCTTTTTTAAGGGTTTTCCTGGTGGAACTAATGATGATTTAATGCAGAAAATGAGATTCTGTAAAGCTGTACCTTCTGGAAATAACTTTATTATGAATAAAATAACTTTTTAAGGTATATTATATTGATTATGCTATACAGTTTTCCCAATTTTCCTCCTTTATCCCCCTCTGCCCTACAACCCCCAACCCTGCAGCATTCCCTGCCTTAGTTCCTGTCCATGGGTTGAACTTACAAGTTCTTTTAATTCTGTTTCCTATACCATTTTTTACCTCTCCCCATCTATTCAATGCCCACAAATTATGCTTCTTATTCCCTGTACCTTTTCCGCCCTGTTCATCCCCTCTCCCTTCACACTGAAAACCCTCCATGTGATGTCCATTTCTCTGATTCTGTTCCTGTTCTATTTATTTGCTTAGTTTTTGTTTTCATTGTTTTTTAGATTCTTTTGTTGATAGTTGTGAGTTTGTTGTCATTTTACTGTTCATAGTTTTTGATCTTCTTCAATTTCTTAGATAAGGCACTTTAACATTTCATATAATAATAAGGACTTGGTGATGATGAACTCCTTTAACTTGGCCTTATCTGGGAAGCACTTTCTCTGCCCTTCCATTCTAAATGATAGCTTTGCTGGACAGAGTATTCTTAGATGTAGTCCCTTGCCTTTCATGACTTCAAATACTTCTTTCCAGCCCCTTTTTGCCTGCAAAGTTTCTTTGGAGAAATCAGCTGATAGCCTTATGGGAATTCCTTTGTAGGTAACTATCTCCTTTTTTCTTGCTGCTTTTAAGATTCTCTCCTTATCTTTAATCTTGGGTAACTTAATGATGATGTGCCTTGGTGTGTTCTTTTTTGGGTCCAACTTCTTTGGGACCCTCTGGGCTCCCTGGACTTCCTGGAAGTCTGTATCCTTTGCCAGATTGGGGAAGTTTTTCTTCATTATTTGTTCAAATAAATTTTCAATTTCTTGCTCCTGTTCTTCTCCTGGCAGCCCTATAATTTGTATATTGGGATGTTTAAAGTTGTCCCAGAGGTTCCTAAGCTTCTCTTCATTTTTTTTTTTGAATTCTTGTTTCTTCATTCTGTTATGGTTGGATGATTATTTCTTCCTTTTGTTCCAAATCATTGATTTGAGTCCTGGTTTCCTTCCTTTCACTGTTTGTTCCCTGAATATTTTGCTTTATTTCACTTTGGGTATCTTTCATTTGCTCTTTCATTTTGAGACCAAGCTCAATCAGTTCTGTGAGCATTTTGATTACCAAGGCTTTGAATTCTCCATCAAATAGGTTGGCTATTTCCTCACCACTTAGCTATCTTTCTGGAGTTTTGCTTTATTCTTTCATTCAGGCCATATTTCATAGTTTCAGCACACTGGTCTGGTTGTTTTGGTTGACTGTTTCTTTAATTCCTTGGTTGTCAGAGTTCATATAGCTTGGTTTTCTGGCACTTCTGGTTGTTTATTGATTTTAGATTAGTTGTTATCCTTCTTTTGGTTGTGTGAGGAAGCAAAGGGTTTCTACCTACACTTCCATCTTGGCTGGAACTCCAAAAATAACTTTGTTTTAAATAAGATATATTAAAAGATGAGTTCACTGAGGCAAGAAAAAGCTTATCATAAAGTTGTCTTTAAATCCTAGCACAGTATTGCTTTACCTACTGTGAAAACTTAAAAAATAATACTCAAACTTAAAAAAAAAAACAATAAAACGTAACTAACTTTCAACTATTCAACATTTACTCTCTTGGCTTTCTGACATCATCCACTTATTATTCTTAAGAAATTTTATTACTTTCATGATTACTACATTTAATACATAAATGTCACAACTCATGAGTAAGTTGGCTAATATGATGCCTTATTAAGTTATTTGTATTGTTCTTAGAAATAGAGGAAGGAAGGAAGGAAGGAAGGAAGGAGAAAGGAAGGAAGGAAAGAAGAGAGGAAGGGAGGGAAGGAGGGAGGGGGAGAGGGATGGGGAAGGGAGGGAAAATTATACTGTAGACCCCCAGGAAACAACAATGTGAACAAAATTAATACATTTTAAGACCAATTTTCAAAATTTTGAGCCACAGGAGTGGTAATTGAAACTGTATTGTGGTAGAATTCTCTATGACATCTATCATCCTAATTATACACTGAAGCAGCATCAGGGTTGAGTATTAACAAGTGACATTTCCCTTCCTGAAATTGCCTTGTGAAATCTTATAATTTGACCACTTGAAATGTCTAGCTTGCAAAATGAATGTCTACGCTCTGAGCAATCTTTTTGTTCTGGATGGGGGAAGAAATGCTTCTGACATCTGTGACTCCAGCCTTAAGGGTCTGGGCTCTGGGCTCTGGCCAGACCATGATTCTGAGCTAATAATCAAAGTTCCTCAGACTGTTAGGAAGCCCCACCCACTCAGAAAATCAAGCTGTGTTTTTTCTGTTATAGAAGAAGGCTCAGCAATATGACAGCCTTTGTACTAACTGCACAGGGCAGTACTTGGCTAAGTAGAGTTTAAGATTTTTAACAACATACAGCTGTGATCAAACATAATCCCCTAACTCAAATGGAGTGTCCTGTCTTAACTAAGGACTGATTTTGAGGTTAAGCTCAAGCTGAAGCAGAGGCTGCATCCTTGTTATCTCCCCAAGTTACTCTGTAGCCTCTCAATGAACTACAGAAATGCCTCAAGGAAGGTTCTGGCTTTGTTCTGCCCACAACCTGCTCTTAGCAGGCCTCATATGGAACAGATAGTGAGTGATGTTTCATAGACTAGCTACTGAGTGATATTTCATAGAAAAACTGAAATTGATTTCTTTGCCACAAACCCACACATACACACAAGGGCTTTCTTTGTCTTGTTTAATAACACAACACTTCTAGAAAGGAAGCCATACATCCTGGATGGTGTCACTGTTAATTTAAAACCAGTCACTGTTTCTGGAGGCTGCTTTCTCATGCAGTGCAAATTCTGTGAACATGGGAATCTTATCATCTGCCTTTCTTCCTGTACTATGCACATACTGTTATTAGTTTAATATTAATAAGATGACAAAAGGAAAATTCCAATACAAATACCCAAATATTTAACCTCTACAACAAAGTAAAAAATCTGTCACTTCAAGTCTGTCACTTCTGAGGGTGGTATAAATGGCTAAATATTTTATATTTGCCTGAAACCATCAAGGGAAAACTCTTCACATCAACATTTATTCTCAAAATTTAGTAAGTTTCTGGGGGCCATAACTAAAGACCCTATGAATATGCAAGGAAGTTGGGCTATATAACATATCTAAGGTTCCTCACAGCTTCAACATTCTCTGATTCCATGATGGAAATACAGGGCACGGCCAAAGATGCAGGGGTAGGGAATGGAATGAACAGAGTATAAATGAAAAGAAGATTCTCAGAAGTTAACTCCACAAACACCGGATAACTCCATTAGTAAGGTCATTTATTAAATCAGGTTTGCAGACTACCCAGACACACATCAACTGTGCTAAATCTGAGGTATTATTATTTTTAAAAATTCCCCAAAGTTTTCTCCAAAAAGACTTAAATTTGCATAGGGAATTCATAATTCACAGAGCACTTTCATGTATATGATCTCATTTAGTCCTGAAAACAATTCTGCTATTAGGGATTAAGAGTATGTATGTGCTCTAGGGACATGGGTGCAAATCACACTTTAGCAGAATTCTTGGTGATCTAAAACTCATTTTGCCTCCTTTTTCTCATCTGTGAAATGTAGACAATAACAATAACCACCTGAGTGTCATGCTGAGAAATTAAATGAGGTAATATATGTGTGTAAATCACTTAGCACTTGTGGCCTATTAAGCATTCAGTAAATGTATGCTATTATTATCCTTGTGGAAGATTACATTTTCCAAAATTGGTGACATCAATTTATTCCATCATGTGCTCTTTTTAAAATTTGTCATTGTCACTCCTCCACTGAGAAATAGAATATGTGTTCTGTACCCTTGAAGTGATGCTGAATGACTTCTGAAGCTAAGTCAAAAATGTGATAAAGCTTAACCTGGCCATTTGGGGATACCTACCCTTGAAAAACAGCTACTGCACCATTAGGAAGCCAATCAGACACATGGACAGGCCATTAGAGTTGTCCCAGCCACTAAATTTCAGGCCACTGAATCTTGCTCAAGATCACATACCTTTAAGAGGGAGCAAATGAACTCAGATATAGATTTTCTGATTCCATATCATGTTCTCCTTCCACAAATTAAAATTTGGAAAGCTGTCTTACCCAAGAAAGTTCTGAGCATATGTCTGGCCCATTGTCACACTGTAGATCAATGATACCCCATCTCTGGTCATTTGAACCCAGACAGCCCCCTCACCCAAAACATCACAGGACCAAACACCAGCCACCTGCACAGACAACAGCACCTGCATCCCCCTGGACTCCTGAAATAGGGGTTTTTGTTTCTGTGCTGATCTTCTCCTCATTCAGCTACCAGCATAGACTCTTTTGTGACTTCTGAACTTGGGTTAATCATGCACCAATAAGGTGTCATTCATTAGGTCATCCCCCGAAGTTCCAGGTACACCAGAGCCTCTCTGTTAGTTCTGGCCTGCAGAAGCTTCAGTTGAGCCCCTGGGTCTCCCACCATTTCTTTCCATGAAAATAAGTAACAGTAAATCCAAATTCAGTAACACAATGTTGTGAAATGTCACTATGCTACTTAAATGAAAACTCATGTTAACTTCTGTGCCAACAAAAATTGAATGTGAAACTAATGGAGCTGGAAGCATCAGGGCTGCTCATTTCTATGGCTCCTTCCATGGCTCTGGGAGTGGGCACAGCAGTGTACTTACAAACACAGATTTTTATTAAATTTCCCAAGCACAATATAATTTTGTTATTCTTTTTCCTAAAGGAGGCCCTGCACATCAGACTCCACAACCTTGAATCTGCCCCTACTCCAGAGAGTGGCTTAGCAAAATGGATCACACTCTGCAGCTATTAACTTCTATTTCTATAGGAATTGTTATTGCATTAACTTGAGATCTAAAACAGTTTGACAAAAGTAAATTTGATAGAGTTTCTTCAGAGTGAGTTTAAAACTTTCTTCAATAGTAAAGTTTATTGGAGCTTCTCAAATTAAGGAATAAAATTAGGATTTTAATAGCCAACTACATAAGGGAATTTATCTTCTCTCCCTTAATGATTACAAATTTAAGTGTTATGACAAATTAAACTAATGAGAGATTTAGAGGAATACTCAAGGATAGGAACACTGTTCTATGATAGAACAGGATGAAATAAGACAACTCTTTAGTTCAGAGAGTATTTTCACGCCCTGTTCCACTCATTCTAAAAAATGAGGTTGGGACTTCCAGCCAAGATGGAGGTGTAGGTGGACACACTGTGCCTCCTCTCACAACCAAGATTAAGGACAACAAAAATATAGAACCAAAAAAAAAAAAAACCAGAACAGATAGAGGATTAATAGTACAGAAGTCCGACAACAGTTCACCCAGACCGGTAAGAGGGGTGGAGTCAGTGGCCTGCGGAGAGGGGTCGAGGCGGCAAGAAGCAGTAGCTGGTGGTCCAGGGCGCCCAGGCAGCAGTTACTGGGCAAAGGGAGGCAATGAGCAGACCAAGCGAGGTGCACAAAGCAGCTGACCACAGTCACACTTTCACACACAGATAAACCAGGCGAAAACCGGCAGCGAGACAGACTGTGCAACGCAGTCCCCAGCACCAGGAAATAAAGCCTAAAAAGCACCAATTGAGAACACTTGTGGGTGTTTGGGTGCCAGGAGGGAATCCCAGCCTCATGGGAGAGTTTGTTGGAGAGACCCACAGGGTCCTAGAATGGGCATGAGCCCACCCACATGGAAATCAGTGCCAGAGGGGCCCAATTTGCTTGGGGAAAGCAGCAGAGGGGACTGGAGTCTGTGAGAGAGCAGAGCAAGCACCATTGTTCCCTCTCAGACCCCGCCCCCACATCCAGCATCGCAACCCAGCGACTGGGCTGCCCTGCCCTGGTGAATGCCTAAGGCTCTGCCCCTCACTACATAACAGCCATGACCAGACAAAAACAAAACAAAACAAAACAAAACCAAGGATGACTCAAACAGGAGAACAGATAGGGGCCCCAGAGCTAATTCATCTAAGCAACCAAGAGGTAGGCAAACTATCAGATGCACAGTTCAAAGCACTGGTGATTAGGAAGCTCACAGAACTGGTTGATTTGGGTCACAAATTAGATGAAAAAATGAAGGCTAGAATAAGTGAAATGAGGAAAAATGCACAGGGAACCAATAGTAATGGGAGGAAAATGGGGACTCAAATCAATGGAGTAGACCAGAAAGAAGAAATAAACAAACAAACAGAAAAGAATGAAGAAACAAGAATTCAAAACAATGGGGAGAGGCTTAAGAACCCTCAGGACATCTTTAAACGTCCCAACAACTGAATTATAGGGGTACTGGAAGGGGAAAAGGAAGAGCAACAAGTGGAAAACTTATTTGAACAAATAATAAAGGAGAACTTCCCCAATCTGGCAAAGGAAATAGACTTCCAGGAAGTCCAGAAATCTCAGAGAGTCCCAAAGAAGGTGGACCCAAGGAGGAACACACCAAGGCACATCATAATTATATTAGCCAAGATTAAAATGAAGGAGAGAATTCTAGAAGCAGCAAGGGATAAGGGCAGAGTCACCTACAAAGGAGTTCCCATCAGACTGTCAGCTGATTTCTCAAAAGAGACCTTCCAGGCAAGAAGAGGCTGGAAAGAAGTATTTGAAGTCTTGAAAGGCAAGGACCTACATCCAAGATTGCTCTATCCAGAAAGGCTATCATTTAGAATGGAAGAGCAGATAAAGAGCTTCTCAGATAAGGTCAAGTTCAAGGAGTTCATCATCACCAAGCCCTTATTATATGAAATGTTAAAGGGACTTATCTAAGAAAAATAAGATAAAAAATAGGACAGTAAAAAGACAGCAAACTCACAGATATTAACAACCACACCTAAAACAAAAGCAAACTAAGCAAACAGCTAGAACAGGAACAGAAACACAGAAATGGAGATCACATGGAGGGTTAGCAACAGAGGAGTGGGAGGAGGAAAGAGGGGGAAAAGGTACAGAGAATAAGTAGCATAGACAGCGGGTAGAAAATAGACAGGGGGAGGGCAAGAATAGTGTGGGAAAAGTAGAAGCTAAAGAACTTATGACACATGGACATGAACTGAAGCGGGGGAATATGTGTGGGAGGGGGTATGCAGGGTGGAGGAGAATGATGGGGGAGAACAGGGACAACTGTAATAGCGTAATCAATAAAATATAATTAAAAATGAGTTTGGATTCTATTTAAACCAATGAAACTGATCAAACGTTTCAAGGTTAAACTGCACGCACATTACGTTAGAAAAATATGTGTATATTTCTATACAAACATGTATGTGCCAAAAAGATATAGGAAAGCAATATTCCCAAGAAGATACAGGAAAGTAACATATCAAAAAAGTTACAGTAAATACTTTTTAATGATGAGAATTTTCTATCCTTTATATTTCCCTCTATTTCATAAATGCTTTATAGTGAATGTGAACTATGTTTACAATCAGAAATAAAACATAAACACCCATTGTCAAGAATGCCTTTTATGTCAAGTGCTGTTTCAAATACAGTTATGTTTGCATTCAGTTCAGGCTTCATTAAAATTAATTTAGTTTCCCCAATTTGGGTCACCTTTTGATCCCTCCATTCTAAAAAGCCTTCCTAGGGATCTACACAAAAATATAAGGTGGCGACTTTTTGAAAATAAAGTTTATTCTTCTCTCATTTCTGGCTATAATATAACTAGAGGTGGATGTAAATACATCACTTCTTCAGAATTAAGAAAAATCAAGTTAAAACAAAACTGATTAGAAAACAATCTGAACTTTAGCAAGCTAGGACAAGTATTCTGATCTGTTCAATGAAATCATGAGTTTGCTTTCACATAATGTTTTGATTTCCATTACTTTTAAACATTTGCAGAATAGCCTGCTTCCTTCAAGAACCAGGTGATAAAATGAAGGGGTAATTTCCTGCTAATTAGTAGTCTGAGTAAGAGAATTTAAAAAAAACTGGGAATATATGCAAATGTGATGAGCAGTCACATAAATAGCAAGTCAAAATTGAGGAAAAGGGTATAAAATAATAGAGCCCAGTTGCTTAAAGAAGCTACTAAAGACAATAAAGACAAATGTATTATCTTAGCCTGGGGTAAACTCAAAATACAGCCCAAAACTCTCAATTTGTAAGTTATATGTTCAGCCTAATAATAAAGTGATGACAAAAATGAAATACAAGAATGAACAGAGAAGAGATGAAGACCTAGGAGAAGGGAGGGGTTGAAGGAGGAAAACAAGGAAGGGAGGGAGGGAAAGGAAGGGAGAAGGAAGGAAAAATTATCCCCATGGTCTAAATACCAGTGGTACCACAATAAATTGTTTATAAATGGCCAAAAATGGCCAGAAAGGAGAGAAAATAAAGTCATATGACAATTACAGGGGTTCCAAGATGGTTATGTAGTTTGAAGCTCCATCCACTTGTTTCTGGCCCAGACCAGTCTCTCGGCTAAACCACAGAGCAATCAACTTGAAAATCTAGATGAGTGTGAGTGAGTGCATTGTGGACAAATGTGCAGGTGTGCAAGTGCCTGTCCTCCTACAAGAGCACTTGAGGACAGGTGGCCCAGGTTCTCCCCGTAGAGCTACTACTGCCATCACTGTAGCCCAGTGCTTCTGGCTGTGTGAATTTGGAGAGGGAGCCATTTTGTGGAATTCGCAATATCCTTCTTGGGAAGAAGCTGTCAGAGCGGCTGCTCCTTGGTGCCCAGACTGGCCTCTGTGATCTCCGTGCCCACGAGGCTAAGTTGCATATCCCACCGCAGCTGAGAGCCAGGGTCCAGGGAAACTGCAGTACTTGCCAAGGAGGGGGCAGTAGCTTCCCCAACCCTGGGTCCTGCTGGAATTGGGAATGGGATGGAGTCTGACTCAGGAGGCTGCAGATTGACTGAGGAGCTAGGAGTGCCAGGAGTGGAGAGGGGCAGCTGGGGTGGCCGTGGCAGCAGTGACTGAAGCTGGACCGCAGCAGCGGGAATGCAGTGACAGGAGTCCAAGACTGAGACTCACTGGAGGGAGAGGCACGAGTGCCCCACCACTGTCCTGTGCTATAGTTTTACTGCTGGACTATTCCCTTCCCTCCCCTTCCCCGTCCCATCAGGATGATATGAGACTTGAAAGAAGATGATGCACACAGGATGTATTCTATTGATTTGGGAAGAGAAAGGGAGAGGCATCGGTGTGAGAGATGAGAGTGGATAGATGGCCTCCTGTACGTGCCTTGACTGGGAATCCAACCCACACCTGGAAGCCCTCTCAAGCCAGAGTCCGGCATGGTAGGGGCTGAGCCCCTTAGCCAGATGGGGGAAAGTTCCCAATGGGCCAATGAAAAATCAGGACTTAAATAAAATAGAAGAGTCCACATAACCCACACAAAGGACATTCCTGGAGCACCCAGATCAGGAGACCAAGGAGTCTGCACCATGGGGGCTCTCTACCCTGGGGAGAGATGAAAACTGCTGGAGATAAACCCATAATCTTTTTTTCCCTTAAAAGGGCAAAGCACAGGTTGTATGTTTGCTGCTACCCACCACGTACCCCAGCAAAGGGAAGGTGGTGCAGAGTGCAGTTGTGAGAGGCGAGTCTGGCGTAGGAGGTAGAGGGGAGAGTTTTGGAGGTGTGGCTGTGCGATTTGGGGGGCCCAGATATGCCTGAGCTATATAGCAGCCATCTTTCTTGAGAAAAGCTAGCTCCTCCTAGGGGGGAATCAATGACCTTACCCTGTGGGATACTGCTCTGCCCACCCTCTGGAAATCTCCTTGCACAATCTCTGAAATCTTGTTTGCTCCATGCAACAATTTTTTTATGTGTTCTTTTTTCAGTTTTATTCTGTCTTGTGTTCTGTTTTGTTTGTTTTCTTTTTTCCAGTCCTGCATCTTAACCCTTGCTGAAGAGAGAGCAACATGAACAGACTCAGGGGTCATCAGAGACTGGGGTTAGGGCACAGCCAATCTATGCATTATCCTGGAAAATAGACTGGTGCTTCCCCCTCACTGGAGAGCCACAGAAACACCCTTCTGGTGTCTGGCAGCCCAAAATTGGGGCTCTAGAAGCCTACTGAGGGTCTCACCAAGCCAAGTACAGGGAAATAATCCTGTGTAGACACAGACTAGTGGCTCGGAGGAGGGGGAACACCTCCCCCTGAAGTCTGAAAGGCACCTGCCATGGGAGATTCAGGAATCACAGTCCTCTGTTTCCATTAGAAACCATCTCAGAAATAGCCAGGTCTGCGACTAGTGTAAGATTGACAGCAGGCCAGCAGGTAATAACAGGCAGAGGTGGTTCCTGTAGCAAACTGGGATATTTGCTGACACACTGCTAGACCCAGTGCTGATAGAAGTCAGCTTTGCAGAGCAGCCTGGCTCACCCGGGAGCAGGCAAGCCTGGAGGAATCAGTGACCAACTGTGAATTGCCAGTACCTTTGAAAAGGAGACCAGGACAAAACATGGACAGCTCCTGTCATTGGCTTAAACCAGACTCAGACATCAGAGCAGTATCCAAAGGGAGAAACAGGAAAACAAGATCTAAACTGTGCTGAGAAAAATATACTTGGCTCTGTTCTTGTTATCTTAGCTATTTTTTCTTTTTATAGACTCATTATTTTTTATCTATTTTTCTTTTAGTTTTTGGTGCTCTAGTTTTTCTTTCATATCTCCTATTCGACTCTTGTCTTTGGTTACCCTACTGTTCCTTTCTTCTTTCATTTTATTATGTTTGTTACTTTTTCCATGTTTGTTTTCTGCATTTTCCTCTTTGAATTCTTAACAAGTAGTAGTTCTCTTCCCCTTCTCTTCTCATAGTCACTTTTATTTTCTTTGTCCCTCTTATATTCATTTTCCTTTTCTCCTTTCTCTACTATTCCATTTCTCTTTCTGCTTTTAATATTCTTTGCTCTCTTGTTGTTGATATTGCTGTGGTGATCAGGGAGAAGTTGCTTGTTTTAGTGTTCTTTTTATATTGTTTTGCTTTGTGCTTCTAGCACCTACACAACAGCATACAACACATGGTGGAGGCTGAGCCTCTTAGCCAGATGAAGAGAAATCCCTACCAAAAAAACAGGCCAATAGCAATCAGGACCCAAACACAACAGAAAAGTCCACAAAACCCTCACAGGGAACATTCCTAGGCCATATAGATCAGAAGATTAAGAAGTCTAAACCACTGGGCCCACAGGACTCTTAACACACAAGTTGAACCAGAGGATAGAATCAGCAAGCTGGAAGACAAGATAGGAAAAAAAAAAAAACACAGAGCAACTAAAGGAAAAAAGACTCAAGAAAATGAAGATAGTTTAAGGGAGCTTTGGGAAAACATGAAACATAAATATATTCACATCATAGAGATACCAGAAGGAGAAGAAAAGGAGCAAGGGATAGAAAATGTGTTTGAAAAATAATGACAGAAAACTTCCCTAACTTGGTGAGGGAAAATGTCATGCAAGTTCAGGAAGCACAGAGGGTCCCAATGAAAATGAGCCCAAAGAGGCACACTCAAAGACACATTACAATCAAAATGGTAAAATTTAAAGACAAGGAGAGAATCTTAAAGGCAACAAGGGAGAAACAGCTAGTAACATACACCAGAACTCCAATAAAGCTATCAGCTAATTTCCCAACAGAAACACTACAAGCCAGAAGTGATTGGCATTTACATATGCCAAGTAATGAAAAGCAAGGTCATGCAACCAAGGCTACTCTATCCAGCAATGCTCTCATTTAAAACAGAAGGTGAAATAAAGAGCTTCCCAGACCAAAAGAAGTCTAAAAGAGTACATCACCAACAGCACTGCAAGAGAAGCTAAAGGGACTGCTTGAAGACAAAGATGAAGAAGAAGATGAAGACGAAGAAGAAAGAGGAGAAGAAGAAGGAGAGAGAGAGAGAGAGAGAGAGTGTGAGCAATGGGAAATGCAGGTACAAAGGGGAAAAATGGCAATGAATAAATACCTATCAATAACAACCTTAAATGTAAAGGGATTGAATGTTCCAATCAAAAGACATAGGGTAACTGAATGGTAAGAAAACATGACCCATATATACATTGTCTCCAAGAGACATGCCTCAGAACAAAAGGTATACACAGACTAAAAGTGAAGCAATGGAAAAAATATTACATGTAAATGGACATGAAAAAAACCTGAGTAGCAATACTTGTATCAGACAAAATAGACTTCAAGACAAGGCCATAACAAGAGACAATGAAGGTCACTCCCTAATACTTAAGGGAGTAGTCCAACAAGAGGATATAACTATTGTAAATACATATGCACCCAATATAGGTACACCTAAATACATAAAGAAAATACTGGAGGACTTTAGGAAAGAGATAGACAGCAATTATCATTGTAGGAGATTTTAACACACCACTGTCAACAATAGACAGATAGATCTTCTAAACAAAAAATTTATAAAAATATTGCAGAATTGAATGACACTCTAGATCACATGGACTTAATAGATATTTATAGAACATTTCACCCCAAAGAAGCAAAACACACATTCTTCTCAAATGCATATGGATCATTCTCAAAGATAGACCACATGGTAGCACACAAAAGAAGCCTTAACAAATTCAAGAAAATTGAAATTGTGCCAACCACCTTCTCAGATCACAATGGCTTGAAACTAGAGACCAACCTCAAGAAAAACAAATTCAAAAATATTCAAATACATGGAGGCTGAATAGCATGTTCTTATAAAATCAATGGGTTAATAATGAGATCAAGGAAGAAATAAAAAAAAATCTGGAAACAAATGAAAATGAACACACAGCAACCCAAAACCTATGGGACACAATGCAGGCAGTCCTGAGAGAAAGTTCCTAGCAATTCAGACCTACCTAAAGAAGATAGAAAAATCTCAAATAGACAACCTAACCTTACATCTAAAAGAACTAGAGGAAAAACAACAAACAAAGCCCAGAGAAAGCAGAAGGAAGGACATAATCAAGATCAAAGCTGAATTAAATGACAAAGACACTAAAAACCAATTCAAAGGATCAATGAAATGAATCCAGGAGCTGGTTCTTTGAAAAGATAAACAAAATTGAAAAACTGTTAACTAGACTCATCAAGAAAAAAAGAGAAATGACTCAACTGAATAAAATCAGAAATGAAAGAGGAGAAATAACAACTGATACCACAGAAACAAAAAGGATTGTAAGAAATTACTATGAATAACTATATGCCAAGAAATTGGACAACCTGAGAAAATGGATAGATTTCTAGAAACATACAGTCTTCCAAAACTGAATCAGGAAGAAGCGGAAAACCTAAATAGACTTATAACAACTAGCAAAATTGAAGCAGTAATCAAAACACTACCAAAGCCTTGGACCAGATGGCTTCTCAGGCAAATTTTGCCAAACATTCAAAGACAAACTAACACCTCTCCTCAAACTACTCCAAAACATTCAAGAAGAGGGAAGACATCCAAACTCTTTTTACAAGGCCACTATTATCCTAATCCCCAAACAAGGTAAAGACACAAGAAAGAAAGAAAATTGCAGGCCAATATCTGATGCTAAATATAGATACTAAAATTCTCAACAAAATATTAGCAAACTGAATTCAACAATACATTAAAAATGTCATACACACACCCTGATCAAGTGGATTTATTCCAGGGATGCAAAGATGGTACAATATTCGCAAATCAATAAATGGGATACATCACGTAAACAAAATGAAAGACAAAAATCATGTCATGATCATATCAATAGATGCTGAAAAAACATTTGAAAAAATCCAGTACCCATTTATGATAAAAACACTCAGAAAAGTGGGAATAGAGAGAGCATACTTCAACATAATAAAGGCCATACACAAGAAACCTACTGCCAACATCATACTCAATGGGCAAAAACTAAGTGTTTTCCTTAAGACCAGGAATTAGACAAGGGTGTCTGCTCTCACCATTCCTATTCAAGCAGAAGAAATAAAAGGTATCTAAATTGGAAATGAGGAAGTAAAACTGTCATTATTTGCAGACAACATGATAGCGTACATAGAAAATCCTATAGGCTCTATCAAAAAACTGCTCTACCTAGTAAGTGAATTTTGGAAATTAGTAGGATTCAAAGTCACTACTCAGAAATCGAAGCCATTTGTATACACCAACAATGAACTATCAGAAAGAGAAACTAAGGAAAAAAATCCACTTCTTATAGCAGCAAAAAATAAATAAATAAATAAAGTACTTAGGAATAAATTCAACCCAGAAGGTAATGACAGTTAAGATTCAGACAATGTTCTCTATGCATATTTAATTGCCTCGATTGAAATAATACCAGTTAAAAATAAAATTAACTGTTTCAAGCTAGGAGGTGGTAAAGATGTATTTTTATCTACTGTTTCTTTCTTATAGAAGATAATAACAGCATCTGATTTAATTCCAGGATTTGGTAAGTGGAAACAACCAAAGGTAAGTTACGGAAGAAATATAAAAAGTAGCCTGAAGCATTCTTAAAGCTAGATCTATATAAAAGCTAGACAGCAAGTTATGGCAATGTTAAAGCACTTTAAAGAATCATTTTGTCCCTAAATGATGTCATTACATTACATTATTAATGTAACTTTACTCACATCAGTAATAGAAAGTTTTATCTTTTTGTTTAAATAATGAACTAAATTTCTTAAAATTTTGTAATTTCAAGAAACCTAAGCAGTTTTGTCTCCCCAGAGTTCTGTGGTTGTTAATGCAACCTGAAGTAGTACATTGGGCTAGACTCCCTAAATTATAAATGACCAAAGATGATTTTTTAAAAGATAAGCAGGTATTTCAAGTTATGAGGGGGCCAAAATGCTCTCAGTTTTATTCCTATTCACAAATATTACCATTTAGCTGTTGTAGGGTTTTGTTCATAATTATTGTCATACATGACCAATCCGTGTGCCACAGAAATGGACAGAAATGGATATAGTTGATACTTAGATCATGGAAATAATTGTTGCCAACAAGTTATATAAATATAAATGTTGATATACATATACACATTTACTAATGTAACATAGTGATTACTATCTCCACAGAGATAAGGAAAACAAATAATAGAATCATATAATCTGGAGAAATGAAATATTTAGTGTATTTAGAGACAATCTTTTCTAACATCAATGCAAATATTCAATGTCTTCTTTAAAATCTACAATGAGGAAACTATTACATACGTTAGTAGTCTTGACTCAAATTACAAAATAATAAAATTTAGTATTTTAAATTATGCTATAAAGTCTCTAGGGTTCTATATTTAAATCAATTTGTTTTTTTAAACAGGGATTTGCATAGTATTGATTAAAATCACTTACTATTTCAAACTCCCAAGGCATTTGCTCTTAAATTTGCAAAATAAGAAAATAATATTGAATTTCTATGGTCATGAGGATAAAGAAAAATGTGTGCAAGTGAAGCACATTACCAAGCACTTAATGTTTGAAACAGTTATTCAAAGCTTAAACTGAAAGATAAATAATGAGTTTTGTCAAATAAACTGTGCTGATTACTTAGAAAAAAGAAAAAAGAGCGTAACCCTAAAAACAGTTTTTCTGCTTTATCATGGGTATCTCAATAATTTCTATACCCCAGGATGTCACTCAAATAACACAAGAGATTTAAAAATAAGAATGAATCCATGATAGCACTAGAAATCAGGAAGGGTGCCAGCCACAGACTAGAACAGTTAGGGAATTTCTGGAAGCTACAAGAAGATAGGATTAGTTTGGTGGTACAATCTAATAGAGCTGAACTTGTAGCACTGAATAAGCGTAAGAGAAGGCTACTACAGAAGTGAATGTTCCTCTTGGAATCCAAGAAGAATCCTAAGATCAGAGAGAGCAGGAACTGGGCATACAATTGCGTAATATTGAATGGTGAGCTGAAAAATTGCTATTGGCTAAAGCCTCAAGAAGAGCTAAATAAAATGGACGACCTGCTGTAGGAAACTCACGGAAGTTATTGGGACAAATGAAGGAGTATCAGAGTGCTTCCGGTAACTTCAGTTTTCTTGTGAACAAGGAGTCCCTACAACTGTTAAGCAAACTCTCTAGCACTCAGGAGTATCCAACCCGTGGCCCGCAGGCAGCATACAGCCCAGGATGGCTATGAATGCATCCCAACACAAAATTGCAAATTTACTTAAAACCTTTTTTTTTTTTTTTTTTTTTGCTGATTAGTTTTTGTTAGTGTTTGGGCATTTAATGTGTGGCCCAAGACAACTCTACTTCTTCCAGTGTGGCCCTGAGATGCCAAAAGGTTGGACACCTCTGCTAGGTAATCTAAAAGAAATAATCTTCCCAGTCATAGCCATATACCATCTTCCACATAAATCTCCTCTATAAGTGGAATTTAAATTTATTTACTGTAGAGATTATTTTATTCATTTTTGCTGGGAAACCATCTCTAGCTATCATCACTTAACCAATCTCAGCCCTCAATTATAAATACAAATATTTCCAAAAGGCCAACAATGTGAAAAATCTGATAAAAATAAAGTTAATACAAAAACTAGCAGAGTACTTTAAAATAAATACAGTTAGGATGGTTAGAAATTTGAAAAGATATCACATCCATCAAAATTATTGAGGGCACTGCAAAAAGGAAGCAATTGGACATATTTATGGCATAGACTGTGGTTCCAGTTTCACAGGAGCCTTCTTATTTCCAAAGCTAGCAAGTTGCATCCAGCAAATATCTAGAGCTTTTACATGCCAATCACACCTTAATAAAATGTTTTTTTTAATAAAAACTAATATTTAAATTAAAAAATCAAATAACTATCAGGCTGATATAGCTAAATTCATACTATCGTCAGAATTATTATGTTATCTTATAAAGTAAGAGTCTGAGTGAGGAAGAATAATTTCTACAAGTTGATGGTGGAAAAAACATATGACTGAAATAATAACTCAACTCAAAAAGTAAAATAAAGCTCTATGAGGTATATATAAGACACATTCAGTTTGCTGCTCACATACGTTTTCTGGAAAAAAATTAAAACAACTTCTTTAAGCTACATTGTAACAAAATTAAAAATGAGTTCAAGACAAAAGAAAATATAAGATACAGGTAATAGTGTTAAAAGCAAAAATTGACAAAATGTGTAAAAATGTGTAATATACTCTTATAATATTATGCATAATATATAATTTAGATATATATAAAAAGACAACCAAGAAATTGAATTTTTTATTTTTAACAGAATACTGAAAAGGGGGGAGGGAAAAGAAAATAAATGTGGGGGGGAGATACTGAAGCTGTAGATACTGACTGAGACTTTAAAGTGACAGAAAAACAGAATTTAAATATGTTTATATAAATATGTTAATTAGTAAAACTGAAATAGAAGAATATTAAAACATTTTTGGATAATAAGCACAATGTAATCATGTGACTTAATATATAAAAAGTAAATAAGCAAAAAGTAAGTAAGCAAGAAAATAATAAAAATTATAAAATGAAATAAACTAAAGAATACATAATACAGAAGCAATCATAATAAAATATGCAAATTAGATTTTTTAATACAGAAACTTTCTGATTGAATCAACAGACATTCAAGTTACAAAAGTAAATAAACACAATGTCACAGAAAAATAAAAATGAAAAGCTAGATGTACCCACTAGGCAAATACCAATAACAACAATGTTAAAAGTAGTAATAGCACTACATTAATAGCAAAGTAGGTTTATAGCAAAAAAAATTATATGGGAAAAGAAGAATATTTTATATTCCTCTTTGGAATGTAAAAGAGGTTATAATAAACATCATTTTTGATCCAAATCCAATGCCATCAAAATATTAATAGATAAGCATCTAATTCAAAAAACTAAAAAAAAAAGTAAAATAAGCCAAAGAAAAATTGAAAGAAGGAACAAAGTAACAGATAATAATTAAATAGAAAACATAACAAAATAAACACAACAAAAATACAACTAACAGCATACTTAAAATAGGAAAGATGGGTTAATCTCTTTCTTATTTGATCAGGGGAAAAAACAAATTAAATAAGTCAACTGCATGGGAATCAAAGTGAGCAGTAAAAGATACAGTGATAGGCATAGGGAAGATTTTTTTTTTTTTGAGATGCTTAAAGGTTAGAATTTATTATCTTTTGGAAGTAGTTCCTAGAATTCTTCTATAAACATGCTGTTACAATTTTCCACTGTTACACATAGGTTGGGGCTGTGAGGATGAATCTTTTTTTTTTTTT
>PVKU01008851.1:0-68837 GCA_004027475.1 Anoura caudifer | reverse complement strand
GTTACCTCTAGTTTGACCAAAGCTCTGTCTCTGGTCAATCTGTTCTTAAGATTGTTTGATGCTGACCAGAACTCATTGTCCCGAGGGCTTCATGCTTAAGGGAGTGGGTGTGCAAGGGCTAATGTGGGAGCCCTGTGAGGCCATTCTCCGGCCCCCTTGTTCCTCCTCTGGTGACGTGCCAAGGGAGGAACGGCCAAGGGAGGCTGCAAACAGCCTGAACAGCAATGTGAGAGGTCAGGAGGTGTAAACTGCGTGGCCAGTGACATGCTGGGGAGGAAAGATCCTCCCGGTCTTGCCTGTTGCTTAGTTACCTTCTGTATGTGGCCTATTGTTTCTTTTCTGCTCCTATCTGCCCTAACTGCCTAGTACATCAGTACATAATCCATTATATATGCAAAACATTTGGACATTTGCGTTGTTTCCACCTTTTGGCTACTGTGAACAGCGCTGCTGTGGCCGCTCATGTGCAAGCGTGTGTTGAGCTCCCGCGTTCAATTCTTTGTGCGTGTTCCCAGGGGCAGGCTTGCTGTCCATCCACTGTAGGTGGATGCTCCTGTTGGAGCCCCAGGGTCTCTATCTGCCAATTGGCTTCCAGAGGAAATCGATAACCACTTTAAAGATCTGTGAAAGGATCTAAAACGATCACCTACCTTCCACTCGGCCAAAGTGAAAGAAGTTGGCTTCTGGGAGGTGCAAGGAAGCTGGACTAAGTGGTTCCCTTGCCTCCCGTTCTTCACAACCAGAATCTCAGCCATATGGTGAGCTCACTCGGATGGGCTGGATGAACTTGGCAGTGGGCGAGCCCCTGTATGTGCAGAAGTATGAGCACAAATGCTGGATTTAGGTGCATCTCTGCAACTGTTTCAAAAGGGCAAGCCAGCAGTGTCCCTGTACCCTTTTCATGTGTGTGTCCTCTAGTTGGAAGTCTCCCAGCCGGGTGACTTGTTATATATATGGCTGCCACGTAGGCATTATCTAGAATAAATTTTGGAAAACAGAAAAACAGAGGGAAAGATAGAAAGGATTTGATCCTAC
This sequence comes from Anoura caudifer, assembly GCA_004027475.1. NCBI lineage: Eukaryota > Metazoa > Chordata > Mammalia > Chiroptera > Phyllostomidae > Anoura > Anoura caudifer. The sequence goes on along the minus strand of PVKU01008851.1, from coordinate 67,802 downwards.
CCAAGCTTAAGATCCAGTCTCCGAATAAAACACAACCAGTTCGGTGACGGTCTGGGTTTCAGTAGAAGGTTTTCTGTTTTCCACTGTGTGAATGCCCCGTGTACTAAATTTGGCAACACCTCATTGTGGTAGTTTTAAGACATTAAGCCACCCTTGGCTTCAGTTAGTACTAATTCTAAGAAACGGATGCTGTTTTAAACAACAAACGTCCCAGAGTTCTCTTTTGGCAAGCGGCACTATTTTGGAAAAGTTAAGCATGTGCCTGCATGTGTGTGTTAGTGGGAGAAGAACCTGTGGTCAAGACTGAGACGAGGAATCCTAAGCCAGAGAGGTGAGCATAGGGAGATACAATGCATTGAAAATATTTGTGGACCGTCGGGAGTCCTTCCCTCACACCTTGACCTTTCAGTCAAGAGCTGTTACTTCTGATGTGTGCAAAAGGTACCCAAGCGCCTCTGCAAGAGCGAGGTTCCCCACTCTCTCAGCTGTGGTGTCCCAGCTGCTGTGAACCCCCGAAGCTCCCCTCCCCCCTGCCGACTTTCCCTCTGACTCAGATTTTCCACTGTGGAGGTCACTGACAATGGAGCAATGAAACAGAGGGGGAATCGCTGAGGTATTTAAGTTTCTGTCCATAAATCTTGGTGAGAACCCTGCACAGGCCCCACTTTAATTATTTTCTCTCAGAATCCCAAGGTCAACAGGAAAAACCCTTAGGGAATCAGATTGCTATTTTGATTTTTAACTCTCCCCTTCATCAGTCTAACAAAGTGTTTTAGCTGGTGGTGGTTTTCATAAGAAAGCTGAATTTGCATCTTGGGATTTCATGCATAATTTAGTAATGTATGCAGAAGGAAAACTGCAAGGAGGTATCTAGTATGTTGGTACCCAGACTTAGAAAAAAAAAATAGCAAATGGTCCAAGGAAAACTTCAAGCTTTCAATTCTGTGGTTCCGAACAAAGCTTCCCAATTCCCATCTCATCTCCACAAAAAGGTACCTAAGAGTTGGCGGAGCACCTTCATTTCCCTGGTGCCATGCGGTAATCTTCTCCCAAACATTACAACTGGTGCTATCACCCCCATTTCTCAGATGAAAGAATTGAGGATCAGGAGGAAACAGCATGGTGATCAGCAGTGTGGATTCAGAAGTACACAGAACTAGCGTTGCCCCTCAGCTCCCTCTCCACCAAGTGAATTATCTCTCTTTGGTTAGTTTCTGCATCTTTAAAATGGACCCGGCGAAACTTAGTGCCTAGGTCTTCCAGTTGCCAAGAGGAATAAACGAGTTTACACGTGAATTTAACTCGGGAAGGAGCGGTCAGACAGGCCCTTCCGTTCCCTCGGCCACAACAGGCTTTAAATCCTCTGCCTTCTGTTCTTGTAACAGGTTCCCATGTGCTAGTGCCCGTTCAAGTGAGGCTACCACATCGGGTTCAGCCAACCATCCACAATAAAAATTTTCCGTTTCACTGGAAAATTTTTGTAAAACTTAGTTTTCTCTTTGCTGAAATGGCAATAAGAATGGTTTCAGTCTCACAAGGCTGTCAAGAGGATAAAGTGAGGATAAGCCCAGTGCCTACTAAGAGATAAATATGAGGGGGGCCCCCAAAACATGGAATTTATTTATAAAAATTGTGCATTTATGCTTAGATGTTTAAACTTCAGTCACCTTCAAAGTACTCTCCATTGAATGCAAACGCCTATTGAGACTTTTCTTCCAGTGCTCAAAAGTTTTTGAACTTGTCGATTGCCTTTCAGCGGTTCTGCCATTTTTTGTTTCACCTCTTCCACACAGGCAAAATGTTTTCCTCTGAGGACTTCTCTCATCCAGGAAAACAAGGAAAAGTCACTCAGGGTGAGATTGGGTGGATAGGGAAGGTGGGGCACGGGAGGGGGGTCCTGCTGTTTGGGGATGCATAGACCCCCGTGGGGAAGTCTGCACGATGAAGGGCCTGCCCTCCAGAAGGTAATTCTGGTTTTTGGAGGGTCCCCCTCTCATATACTGTTTACTGTCTGTTATTATTTTTACTATCACTTAACCTTCAAAATCTATGCTAATTTCCTTCCCATTCTGCATTTCTCAAGGGAAGGAAAAAAAAAAATCTGTCCCTACTTTTCATAAGAAGAATTTACAATAATTATTCTTCCACCATATCCATTTAGTGTCCATTTTCAGGCTCCACCATTGACTTACTTGGGCCACGCACATTGCAGGCCATGCACTCGAGGGTCAAGCGCTCTGGGACAGCATCTCAGTGCTGCTCTACTTTCTTCGTGACCTTGGGCAAGTCACGTGACCTTCTTGTGCCTCAGTTTCTTCATCCGTTAAGCAAGAGGATTGAACTAAAGTCTATTTTAGCACCAAGATAACATGTTAAAAATCTCACCGTGTGTGCAAAGACAGATGAGTACCATCTCTCACTGTAAGTATTTTTATTATTTAAAACCACTTGGTAACGGGCTCAGTTAAACCTTTAGCTTTATTTCCCTATGAGATAGTGCCCAGAATTCTGCAGGAGGGGAACAGCAGAGACAGACTTGGGAAGTACAGCCCTCGGTCGCCAGCCTCTGCTTTGGCTCCGACAGCATCCTTGCTTGACCATCCAAACATAATCTTCTGCTGAAGAACTCGCCGTGTCCGTGGGAACGCTAGAAGACTGTGGTGTGGGAGGTCACTCTGCCTTTCTCAGTTCTCAAGGATGCTGCCATCATTCCTGTATCCAAAGGGCTCTACATTAACAAAATAATAATAAATAAATAAATAAATAAATACCCAAAAAACAAACCCACAAAGAGCTCTACGTTGTTTCATACATTTTTCAAAAATACCTTAAATTTTCTCAAAAAATATATCCAATAATTCACAAAGATGTATCTCTTAAATACATGTTTATGAGGGTGAAAAACCTGTTGAATTTTGTCTGGTTCATAGCAGTATGACATTTGATACCCTCGGTACCTTCAAAGTGCTTACATTTGGGAGCTACACTCTCCCCAGGTGACTGAGAGGCCAGCTTTCCCTGTCTACCTCGTGCTGAGATTTTTAGAAGCCTGCTGACTCTCTCTCATCTTTATGTTACTAGCAAAGCCTTAACAACTTCACCAGAGACTTCTAAGATTTAATGGAGTTTTAAGTAAAAAACAGAATTGTGGCTAGAAACAAACTAATGCCTCAGAATCCACCTTCTCCAAAGAGGAATTTCTAGCCTAACCTTCTGCAGAGCCATTTTGAATGAATCCATGATGGATGGGGAATGGAGAGATGTTACCTGTACCCTGGTTGGTCACGGGAGTGTAACACTGCTTATCTGCCAGGGCTCAGGGAGGATTTCTGCTTAACACACTTGCTTCTCTGTGGCTATTCCAAACTTTCACAAAAACACCCTACAGACACACACACACAGACACACACACAGACATGTCTGAGATGAATTTGTGGGGGGAAAATGGTAAGATACAGTATCATCCTTGGTTGGAGGTTGGAAAGAACCAAGAAAAGAAGTGAGGTTGGACTTTAAATAAAAGTGTCTTGCTGTGATGATATAAAAATGCAGTTAACATATGTTAACTTTTCACAGATCCTAGTCCAGTTCTAAAGCTCCAGGACCCCTTCTGTGTCCCTGTATCTGCCCGAGCAATCCTCTTTCATCGCACTCATCACTTTTCCTGTTTTATCCAGAGACTGTGCCGATTTTGTCTCTTTCCTCAGATCGTACACAGCACCTGATGTGTAGCCAATTGTGTTAAGTCCACTTAAAACTTCAAGAATCAAATTGCCCATAACACTTCTGTACTGTGCACCTCACAAATGAGGCCTCAGCACAGTATAGGCAAGACAAGGCCAAATTCATTCCACAAATGAATTTGACGAGCACCTGCTTTGTGACTGGGATAAAGAAAGAGTTAGGTAGGGCACGACCCCTTCCAGCAGGGAGCTCGTAGTCTCATGAGGAGAACAAGCCACGCTCCCAGCTAAGAATTCTCACCAGGTGGATGGGTAAGCCCTGACCACCTTCTTCCCTCCTGTAGGGAATTCCTCCTCCTCCCAGGGCCTGGAAATGGAGCTTGCGCTAACCTAATACCTGCGTGTGCCTCCCAGCTCCCTCCCAGGTCCCAGGGAACCGGCCCCTCAGGTCTCTGTACCTTTCACACTATTTCCGATTTTCAGCCTGGTGTCCTGAGATGAGCATTTCTGTTCTGTCTCCTGGCTCAGTGCCCTTCAGGCATCCCGGGGCCTTTTCTTCAGTCCCCTAACGATAGCCATTGAAGGCAAGCCAAGTGAAGCTCCATCCCGTCACCCCACAAGTAAAGAAAATAGCTGGTGTCAGTTTATATTTTTCAGGCACAGAATGAAACGGTACCTCGGATCTGGCAGGAGATCCAAATCTATGTCCCAACACATCTGGAGTCAAAGAAAAGGTAAAGGTCGCATTATTGGTTTTCTGGTTTCATGTAATCCAAGGACTAGGCATTGGGCAAGCTGGCGGCCCGTCCTGAGATGGGGTTCAGCTCTCGAGAGAGGGACGCCCCTCAGACGGCGGCCGAGGCTGGCGCATCAGTCACTGGTAGGTGCAGTGGTCACTGAGCGTTTCCCTCCAGATGGTTCTCCGAGGTTCTGCGTTAGGAACTTCGGGGGCAAGGACCTACTGTGTCTTGCTTTCACCAGGCAGGGCAGGACCCGTGTGTAAGGAGGTACACTGCAGCACGGTTACTGTGATGAAATACTTTCAAATACATTTTAAGGTAGAGGCGAAGCAGCCATTCCAGCGGGACTTCTCGCACATCTTGCTCCTTGAACCTTTGGAGTGTTTGAACCCGGCAAAGCGACCTTCGGCCTGGGCCAAAGCAACATTGTCTTACAAACAACTGTTTATAAAACTAACAGGAAAGCAGACATTCTAACCACGGAGACTATTGATATGGACGCTCTTTCTGAAGATAGATCAGTAATCAGCCATGGGTACCTAAAAAAAAATAACAGCCTGTTAGCGCCAATAGAAATTTCTCTCTTCTGTTGATGTAATGATTTCCCTTTCTTTTCTTGTAAAAAACCCTTTGCCTCACCCTGTAATTGGGACACAGTTTGGGTTCCTACTTGAATCTGTGCCCCTGAATCGCAATTCTGTGACCTCAGATAAACTCTCGCTGCCTCTCACTTGGGCTTTCTATGTTTAGGTTAACAGATCCGAGAAACTTCCTTCAGGCAGCGACATCTAAGCTGAGCCTTGAAGCCTAAGTGATGGTTGGCTGAGGAATGGGTTTGGGTCAGGTGGTCCCAAGCATTCCAGGCCACGGTAACAGCGCTCCGTGCCACACGTGGGGCACTGGGAGCAGCAAGAAATGGCTTCAGTGAGGGGAACAGAAGGCTGTAGAGAGAAGAGAGGGAGGACTGGACAGGCCACGCAGGACCTGTGTACTGCCAAAGGAGCACCAGCCTCATTCTGAGAGCCATGAAGACCTGACGGGGTTGGAGCAGAGTGACACCCACAGCGCCTTGCTGGGCACCGGGAATGCAGCAACGCAACACAGGCTTTCCCCTCATGGTACTCATTTTCTGCAGGAGAGTGAGCAAGGAGAAGCTGGCGAAAGTGACTCTGGGTTTTCTAGCCGGGTGACAGAGCTGCTAGCGGTGGCCTTTGTTGTTGGTGGAGTCTGAAAGAGAATGAACAGGTTTGAAGTGTATTTTGCTAAGTATGGTATTTTACCACAGGGAATGCATCCTAAACTACTTTGCAAGGGCCTACTCAGACTGACTGCTACACTTCTCTCAGTATTCCTTTCTCTTTCTCTCAAAAATAATAGAACCTCTTCTTTTCACCTGGGCACATGGCTACCCAGGAAAAAATGCCACCCAACCGTTTCTTAGCTTTCCCCAAAGCTAGATGTGGCTGCATGGCTAGGTTCCAGCCAAACATGAACACGTGAAAGTAGCATGAACTTCTGGATCTGGTCCCCATGGCTGGAACGAGGCAGTGCAACTGGAGCAGCCACCTGCATGCAACCCAAGAGCGAGTCCCATCCTGAGGGCGCCAGAGCGAGACAGAAGGAGTCTGAGTCCCTCACATCTTCACAGAGGAGACTTGCCCTCCTAGCCTGGATTTTCACATAAAACAGAAATAAACTTCCATGCTGATTAAGCCATTTTGTTGAATTTGGGTTTCTTTTATATCAGCTACACCCAAAATCTTAATATCAGCAGATCTGATGTAAGCAAAGTTGTGAGCTGCTCATCCTCTCTCTGCCCTCTTCAGCGTGACCTGCTCCACAGGTGTGCAGAGCTTCACGTTTGCCCCCAGCTCCCCACTGCTTAGCCAGCACCTTCGTGCTTTGCCCCATCTCCCTCACCCGCTGCCTGTCCACACGTACCTATCACGAGTCTTTCATTCAGTTACAGGGACCTTTCTTCCTCCCAGCTTCCTGGGACAGGAATGGCTCTTTAATCTGAAAATGCAAAGTGCCAATAGCTGATTATAGCTTCATATATTACCTAAATCGGCGTGGGGAATCACACGGACATGGGTTTGAATTTGAGTTCTGCTACTTCCCAGGGGGACGAGCAAAGGCCTTGGCGACCTCAGCCTCCTCAATGGTAAAATGGTGGTAATATCAACACCAACTTCATAGAATTGTTGTAAGGATAAAATACAGAATTTTGCATAGTTTCTGGAAGAGAATGAGGGTCATCAAATTAATTGCGATTCTTCCACAATGTGTATTCTCTTTCCAGATTCAAGCCACACAAGCGAGGCGGTCATTGGTCCTGCTTTTAGAGACCTCTGGGGGTAGGACCCCACGGCCCCCCTTAGTGGCCTTGCTTAATCATTGTGGCCACTTGGCAATCTTCCCTCATGTCTGCCAAGCCCTCCCTCACTACCTCTTAAGCTTTGTTAACCATGTATGGCGGACATGTGGTCAGCTTCCTCCTAAAGGATCTTTGACCTCTTCCTCTCCAGGTTAAAAACCTTTGAGTTCCCATCATTGATTTCCAGGCTAATTTAATAATTTTATTATTCTTTTTATTAGAGTGAAGTATTCATCTGATGGTATTCATCTAAGGAGTACCCAGTTTGTAAATTAAAAAAAAAAAAAAAAAAAGCAAAATACAACTTTCCCCTAAGCTGGGCTTGTGTCTGAAACTCTGGGCCAGTGATCCTCACAACGTGCCCGCTGGACCAGCAGCATAGACAGCAGCTGGGAATGTGGTAGGAATGCAGATTCTTAGGTCCCACCCCAGAACTGCTGAATCAGACCCTCTGGTTAGGGCCCAGCAGCCTGCATTTTAACCAGCCCTTGAGGGGATTCAGATGCTGGTTAACATCGGAGAACCACCACTCCGTGCAAAATGGCTGAAAAAGATTGAGACCTTAGGCAGGAAGGGGAGTCCCCAGTTTGTGTCCTCCTGAGTCCAGATCCAAAGCTGGGGCTGTCGTCACCCTCTAGTTGGCAGCAGAGGAGAGGAGCCCCCCAGTATGACCCCCACAGGAGAGAAAGGGAGAGAGATTGCTAGGCTCCCTCCTCAGCTGGCTAAGACCTCAGCTCTCACTCCGATGAGAAAGGAAAATGGGCAGGTCTGCGCTCGATCAGTTTTAATGCTTCAGTAACACACAGAAACTCCTACCACCCTTGTTCCAGGAGAGCATGACCCGGTCAGTGTCCCAGAATCGGAACAACCAGGTTAGCAACTCCCAGAGCGTGAGGAAAGAAGAGAGGGAGCGGAAAGGAAAGAGGAGTAACAACTTTCGCTCTGCCCCAGGGAACCACAGCTCTGCTGGTTCTCCCCCTCTCCGTTACTGTGGGAAATAAATTCCTTCTGTTGTTTTAAATTAATTTATTTATGTTTGGTACGGTGAACTAACGTACCCTAAATTGTGGGGGTTTACAATACGTGTTGGGAATTATTAAGCAGTAGCTATAAAACTTTCCCATATCAAAATGTGCTTGGGCACATTTCCAGGCGCAGAACTTTCCACAACAAAACTTCATCTGCTCTCCAATCACTCTGGAGGTCAAAGGAAGGCGATGTGAAAGGCAGCTTGCAGGCACCAGCACAGGCTCCAAAGGGATCCCACAGGTCAGGGCTGGGCACTCACCCAGGCTTCCACCAGATGGTATCGGCCACGCGTGTCTGTGAGCGGTCGGGCAAGCAGCGTCCTAATGAAAGGCACTAGTAAGAACTGTATCATGTTTTTTTGTTTTATTCTTTATTACAGTATGAAGCTAGAAGTTCAAATTTTTGCCCAGCTCTCTGCTTGCTTGCTTGCTTGCTTTCCAAATCAATAAATTTTCAACTATTAATTCTGAATAGTTGGTATCCTAAGTCTCTGTGCCTTGGATTTCAGCAAAGAAAAGTATTTTAAGTATATCAGAAGAAAATTCATTCATGTTAATTAAAAGGCTTATGAATTTTATTATTGTTCTGCTTTTCTTTGCAAAATTATGCCTATTAAAATTCAGTTCCCACTAGTCACAGACCACATGTGGCAGGTCACCGGTTTCCATGGGGCTGTCCGCTGGGCGCCTCTCCAACTCTGCAGCAGCCTCAGAGTTTCAGAACAGATACATTGTGAGGGACCTTTGCATAAATCTGCCCCCTGCTAAGTGATACCCCCTATTTCTGCCTGATTTTATATCTGCCCACTTGTGACGAGTCTGTGAAGCAGGATAAGACACAGAGAGTGTAAGGTTGGCGGGGAAACAAAGGAGGCTGTGCGGGTTCCCGCGAGAAGAAGCCAAAAGCTGTAGCTAAGCCCCCCCAAAGTCATGTGACACCTCGCCCCACCTGCATCGTCCCTTACTCACCAATCCCCGATCCCCATGCTACTCTCACCCGTGTTGCTTTGTACAAAACTCCTTCCCAAGAACAAAGGAGTTGCAGCTTCCCTGGCCCGCGCTCCCCCGGACCAGTGAACCTCGCCCGGCCGTGCTCCCCAATAAACCTCTGCTTGCCCTACTTCTGGCTCATTCTCGTTCTTCCTCGGTGAATACCTTACAGAGAGTGTGAGGGGGTTTGAAACTGATAGACACTTTGTTCCTGAAAATGATTCAAAAGCACCAATTTGCAAACCCGCCTGCTTCTGAAGTGAAGCAATCCTGAAGCGAAGTGACTGAGCCGCCTGGCGGGCTAGGCCAGCCCTGGGACAAAGACCAGAGAGCAGGAGGTCACAGCAAACAGAAGCCCTGCGTGTGAAGTTAGGCAGTTCGTGTGCACAACTTTGTGTCAGGCTCTGCGGACACGCCCACATAAAGCTGCACCGTCCCTGCAATCGTTCATTCAAACTAGGTCTGCGAGCTAAGCTCATAAACCCCCTGCCCAGGACGTGCCACAGACTGACGATGACTGCGGCTGACGGGGTCTCACGCACTCCGGGAGGGGAGCGTTTCCCCCAACGTGGCGAGGAGGCCTGGCCAGGGAGGGTACACACTCCCAGTGACCTCTTTCTGGATTTTTTCGGAGTTCCGTAGGTGTTCGGGCTGATGGTATCCTCTCACTCAGGACCCAGGACTTACATGAGGGTCGCTGCCTCCAACTCACACTGAGCTGAGAAGTCATCAAGTCCAGACTCAGCATCTTACACACGATGAAACAAGCCCAGGGAGGAAGGGGATCTGCCGGCAGAGTGAACTCAGCTTTATTTTAGACTCCTCCCCTGCTGCCATTCCTCCCGCGGTAGGCTCCAGGTGACGTGTGTCCTTCCCAAAAGGTTTTCTCTCTGAAAGTTGCCCCAACTGAGGCACGTGATCAGAAGCAGGACAGAAATTCTGAGCTCCCCGCTCGGTGGCCTGATGGGAAGCCACATATTTTTCAGGCATTTCTGTCAGTAGAGCTAAGAGACCCCAACAAGGCAAGGGGGTGTTCTGAGGTCATTTTTAATGGTTTCCAGAAACAAGGAACGATCTTTTAAGCAACAGAGTAGGCATTCAAAGTCCTGGTGGCTGAGCCCCACCCTCATCTAGGTTCCTGGGATACTGAAGTCAGCAGGCCCTGGCCTCAAGGGCTAAGAGTCTAGTGTGGGAGGCAGGAGAGAAGAACCCTGACAACCTCAGGCTGCAAGGGAGCCTCAGGGCACCATAGACGGGAGGAGCACTGGATGGGAGGGGCACCTTTCTCATTCCCATGGGGTATCCGGAGGGTACTAGAGATTCCCGCTAGACCTTAGAGAAGGGGTAGGTGTGAGCTGGATAAGCAAGAATAGGCGATTGCTCTCCAGACCAGTGAAGAGAGGCAACCAGTTGGAATGGAGGACAATTTCTGGAGTCATCAGAAATTGGAAAAATAGTAATAGACACAATCTTGCATTGACCCAGATAGGAATTCACTAGTACGTTCTGATAAATGATATGCCGCTTACAAACTTCTCTCAAAGGTGAAAAGCTACAGGAACCACAGACTTTTCCTAAAGCTTCTGCAGACTGGTGCTTTGATTTCAGAAGTGGCGTTAATGCAGGGGGTACAATGTGGCATTACCTATAGGAAAGAACCACTGTGGAGTATTTGTGGAGTGAACAAATCACTTCTCTGGAATTTCATTTTTTGCTAAAATGTTCATTGGGGGTGAGCATTTTTAAACTAAAAACTATATATATAAAAAGTAAAAATTACTCACAATCCTAATATTCAGGCATAACAAATATTAACTATTGGTGTGTTATAGTTGAAGTCATACAATTTAACTTTTATTTTTTCAGCAATACAGTACAAGCATTTTCAAGGTAATTAAAAATGCATCATGAACAGCATTTTCATGTCTACATAACACGCTGTCACCTATAGAGACCTCCTTTGCCCCGTGCGCTCGGTTCCTTCTAAAACTTTGCTCCTGTACAGAGCACTAGCGCAGGTATTGAGGATGAAGCGGCGGGATGTTGGCAGCTTACTTTCAAATTCGGCGGAAGGTTATCGTAGTTGAGTCTAGGTGGTCGGAATATGGGAACGCACTATTTTTCTTTCACATGTGCTGTTCGAAATTTTTCATAATAAAACAATGGAAATAATACTGAAGTGATGAACACTTTTGTGTATAATATTTTTGTCCATTTCTCTGACTTAATCATCTAATTTTGTGTTTATGATGAATTCCTAAAGTAGAGCCATTTGATTAAAAGATGTGAACGTCTTCTAGGACCTTAATACACAACCTCAAATTGCCCTCTTGGAGGGATGCACCAACAATGTTTGAAACACTTTATTCATTCCACCCAAGCCATTATTGAATGACATGAATTTTTGCTAATATTTGTTATTTTGATAGGAAAAATAGTTTATCCCTGAATTTCTTTGGTTACCAATAAGTTTGAACACTTTTTGAAATTTTCATTATCTCTTTGTGTTTCTTTATTGAATCAAAACCTTGAACCATTTTTTTCCACTGAAAACTTTGTGTTTATATGCTTAACATAATTTAACATTTAATTATAATATGAACTAGCAATCTTTGCCTTACCCCTCACCATCACCAGAGATGACCTTTTAAAAAAGATGTATTTAAAGGGACTTATCTAAGAAACAGAAAATGATCAAAACTATGAACAGTAAAATGACAACAAACTCACAACTATCAACAACCAAACCTGGAAAAACAAAACAAAAAACAAACTAAGTAAACAATCAGAAAAGGAACAGAATAACAGAAATGGAGATCTCATGGAGGGTTATCTATCAGTAGAAAGGGAAGGGGGGAGAATGGGGGAAAAGGTACAGGGAATAAGAAGCATAAGTGGTAGGTACAAAATAGACAGGGGAAGATTAAGAATAGTACAGGAAATGGAGAAGCCAAAGAACTTATATATATGACCCATGGACATGAACTAAGGTGGGAAAATGATGGCGGGGGGTACAGGGTGGAGGGGAATAAAGGGGAAGAAAAATGGGATAACTCTAAAAGCATAATCAATAAAATATATTTAAAAAGAAAAACATAAAACCTAAAAAAGTATGTTTATTATTTTAAATAATTTTGTGTCAATTACAGTTGACATACAATATTATGTTAGTTTCAGGTATACAACCTAGTGATTAGACATTTATATCAATGTAACTTACAAAGTGATCACTCCAATAAACCTAGAACCCATCTGATGCCATACAGTTATCACAATATTATTGACTACATTCCTTATGCTGTACTCATCTCCATGACTGTTCTGTAAATATCCATTTGTACTTCTTAATGCCTTCACCTTTTTCACCCAGCTGCCAACCCCCTCCCATCTAGCAACTGTCAAAATGTTTTGTATCTATGAGTCTGTTTCTGTTCTGCTTGTTGATTTATTTTGGTTTTTAGACTCCACATGTAAACAAAATCTCCTGGCATTTGTCTTTCTCTATCTGATTTATTTCACTCAGCATAATACCCTCTATGTCCGTTCATGTTGTTGCAGATGGCAAGATTTCATTCTTTTTTTATGACTGAGTCATACTGTATTGTATGTAATCTTTATCTATTCATCTACTGATGAACTCCTAGGTTGCTTCCATATCTTGGCTATTGCAAGTAATGCTGCAATAAACATATGGATGTATATGTCTTTTCAATTTAGTGTTTTGGGTCTCTTCAAATAAATACCCAGAAGTGGAATTGCTGGGTCCTTCCTTATTTCTTACTATAGTCTTTGTTTTCAAGTATTTTCTGTCTGGGGCAGCCAGCAGGCACCTCCTGCCATGGAGACAGTCACTTCTTCAGACAGGTCCCCAGCTCTGGAAAATGAGCATCCTCAAGAGACCCCAGAATCCAACAATAATGTACATACTTCCCTCATGAAGTCCCATGGATGCTGTGACCTGATCCCACAAGCTCCAAACTGGTTGTATTTGATACTTCCCTGCAGGCAAAAAAGGCCTTCTTTGCTTTGGTGACTCATGGTGTATGAGCTGCCCCTATGGGGGATAGTGAGAAGCAAAGTTTTGCAGGCGTGCCTACCATCAACAATTTCATCAATATCCTGCACCACTGTTATAAATCAGGGTCCGGACAGATCTGTGAGCTGGGAGCACATAAGACAGAAATTTGGAGCTGGGTGTACCTACAGGACTCTTTTAAACCACTTGCCTGCATTCCTCTGAATGTCTGCTTGTTTGATGCTGTCTCTTCATTAATTCGGAACAAAAATCACAGGCTGCCAGCTGTTGACCCAGACACACAACACCTTGTACATCTTCACCGTCAAGTTCCTCAAATTGTTTATCACTGAGTTCCCCAAGCCAGAGCTCACGTCTAAGTCTCTGGAAGAGCTACAGATTGGCACCTGTGCCAACCAACACTTGCCTGCACTACTACTTCCTCCAGGAGGAGGAAGGGCTTTGAGTCCCTGTGCTATATTCACGTGAAGGGAGGTGGGGTTAGGTGGAGAAGGAGAGCAGAGTGGTTAGCGGGATTATTGCTTTTCATGGAAAACCTAATTAAAATGGCAGAAACCTCTTTGTGGTAAAAAAAAATAAAATAAAGTAAAGCATTTTTTGTCTGACATAAATATTGCTACCCAAGCTTTTTTTCATTTCCATTTTCATGAAATATATTTTCCCATCCCTTTAGTTTCAGTCTGTGTGTGTCTTTCAATCTGACGTGAGTCTCTTGTAGCAGCAGATGTAGGCAGCAGAGGACAAGATATGTCTTGTTCTGTTATCCATTCAGTCACCATGTATCTTTTGATTGGAGCATTTAATCCATTTGCATTTAAAGTAATTGTTGATAAGAAAATGTACTTATTGCCACTTTATTATTCATATTTTTTCCTTTTTCTTCCTAAATAAGACCCTTTAATATTTCTTGTTATACTGAATTTGTGGGGATGAACTCCTTTAGCTTTTTCTTATCTAGGAACTTCTTTATACGTTCTATTCTAAGTGATAGCTTTACTGGATAGAATAATCTTAGTTGTAGGTCCTTGCTTTTCATCACTTGAATATTTCACGCCAATCCCTTCTGGTCTGCAAATCCCTTTCTGTTGAGAAATCAGCTGGCAGTTTTATGGGAGCTCCCTTGGAGATAAGCAACTGCCTTTCTCTTGCTGCTTTTAAGATTCTCTCTTTGTCTTTAACCTTTGGCATCTTAATTATGACTGTTTTGGTGTGGGCCACTTTGGGTTCATTTTGCTTGAGATTCTCTGTGCTTCCTCAATTTGTACGTCCATTTTCTTCACCTGGTTAGGGAAGTTTTCTGCCATTATTTTTTTCAAATAGGTTTTCACTTTCTTGCCCTCTCTCTTCTCCTTCTAGCACCCCCATGATGCAAATGTTGGCACACTTGAAGCTGTCCCAGAGACTCCTTATACTATCCTCATCTTTGGAATCTTTTTTCTTTTTGCTGTTCTGATTGGGTATTTCCCGCTTTCTTATCTGCCAGATTGTTGACTTGATCCTCTGCTTCATCTGCTCTGCTGTTGATTCCCTGTCATATAGTCTTCATTTCAGTTATGCATTCTTCACGTTTGACTGGGTCTTTAAAAGGATTTTTTAAATTGTTGTTTCTTCTAATATTTTCTCTAAGTGGTATGCTTTCTTTATCCTTTCTAATTGATTGTGCATCTAGCTGTACCGTCCAAGAATTTTTAAAATTTGGTTAAAAAAAACCATAAAATTCACCCTTTCAAGCATCTTTAGATGTACAGTTTGGTGGTGTTAACTGTATCTACATTGTTGTGCAACAGATCTCTAGAACTTTTTCATTTTGCAAAACAAACTGTACACCCCTTGAACCACTCGTCATTCCCCCCTACCCCACAACCACAATTCTATTCTCTGTTTCTTTCTCTCTTTTTTTAATTTTAAGATTTTATTTATACATCTTTAGAGGGGAAGGGAAGTAGAGAGGGAGAGAAATATCAATGAATGGTTGCCTCTCGTGCGTCCCCTGCTGGGAACTGTCCTGCAACCCAGGCATGTGCCCTGATTGGGAATCGACCTGCGATCCTTTGGTTCACAGGCCCGCACTCAATCCACTGAGCTACACCAACCAGGGCCTCTTTCTCTCTTTTTAAAAACACCTTTGTCACTGTAAGCCACTGATGTGGTTTTAGTTGTTTGTGACTGCAGCATAACCTGGCTTGCACGAACTCGCTAATATAGGCTTTGCTTAGCTTTTTGTCGGGGTTAGCCAAGAGCTTGTCTATAAACATGATAAAAAAAAAAATGAACCAATTTCTGATCCAGGTCATATGGGAAGGATCTCAAGAAGGTACATGTCATTGTAATTTAATAAAAAGAAGCTTAATCAGTTCTGTTAACCAATTATTCTGTATCCTGTCTGGAGTGAGATTCTATGATCTAAAGGGCTTAATTAACCACGATAGCCTAAAACAAGGCAGTCCCAGAGGCAAGACCAGCACTGTGCCTCCAAGCCCCAGCTCGGTCAACTGACCTGAGCATTAGGGTTGCCTTGTCCATCTCATTCCTGTAGTGAGCAAGAACACAATATTTCAGCCTGCCTCAGCTAGGAGGTGCTTTAACGTGCTTTCCCAGTGTGATTCTATGCTCACTTGACAAATGTCTTGCCTATAGGGACAGAATATAATGATATGTCACCTAGGGGATCCAGGACTTTTCCCCAAAACGTTTTTAAAGAGCACCTGAGTAAAGAAAACAAAACACAGTAAGCGCTATTACATTCATTTTCCCGACTAGAACATTAGATCCCAAAAGCCTTACATAGAAAAATAATTCCTTGGTTCAACACAATTCCTATCAAAATACCAATGGCATTTTTCACAGAACTAGAATAAATAACCATAGGTTTATATAGGACCACCAGACAAAGTTGGAAGTATCATTCTACCTGATGTCAAACTATACAACAAGGCTATAGTAATCAAAACAGCATGGTACTGGCATAAAAACAGACACATAGATCAATAGAACAGAACAGAGAACACAGAAATAAATATAGTCAATTAATATATGACAAAGAAAGCAAGAACATACAAAGGGGTAATGACAGCCTATTCAATAAAGGGTGTTGGGATAATTGGACAGATACACGCAAAAAAATGAAGCTAGCCTATCATGTATAAGAATAAAATCCAAATAGATTAAGACTTAAATGTAAAACACGAAATCATAAAACTCCAAATAGGAAACATAGGTGTAAAATCTCTGACATTCCTATTAGCAATATTTTTTCTGATATATGTCCTCTGGCAAGGGAAGCAACAACCATCACCACCACCACCACAACAACAAACAAATAGGACTACATTAAACCATAAAGTTTTTGCTCAGGAAAGGAAATCATCAACACAATGAAAAGAAAATCTACTGAATGGGAGAAGATATTCATAGGGTTTGTATTTGAATTTACTTCCTTTTCATGATGCTTCTCAGGTCTTAGACCCAAAGATTTCCATTAGTGCATTTTTCAGCTCCACCTGGTTCTTTAGTATACTTTCTTTTCTTTCTTTCTTTCTTTTTTTTTAAAGTTCTCCAATAAGTCCCTCTGTTCCACTCTCAAGTTTGGTGAGCATCCTTACGACCATTTCTTTGCATTCTTTATCAGGAAAATTACATATTTCCATTTCATTAGCTTTTTTTATCCTCTGGGGATTTTTATTGTTCCTTCATTTCAGAGATATTTTTCTCTTTTCATTTTGTTTGACTTTCTATATTTGTTTACCTGAATTAAGCAAAATAGCTATCTTGCTCTGACTGGTGTGGCTCAGTAGGTTGGGTGTCATACTGCAAAACAAAAGGTAGCCAGTTCGATTCCCTATCAGGGCACATGCCTGGTTTGCAGTTTCAGTCCCCAATTGGGACATGTGTGGGAGGCAACCAAGAAATGTTTCTCTCTCTTCCACCCTTTCTCTCTCTTTAAATATAAATAAACAAAATCTTAAAAAAAAAATAGCCATCTCTCCCAGTCTTGAAAAAGTGGCCTTGTACAGAAGCAATCTCTGTATGGTCTATGTGTGCCAGGTGGTTTGGCAAGCTAGTTGGAACTGAGCAGGTGCTTACTGTGTCCAGGATAATGGCCTGCAGAGCTGTAGAGACTCCAGGTTGGAAGGCCAGATGAATGTAACAATGCCCTGTTGATCCTCCTTGCTGCCTTTGTCAAAATGGGCCCTGTGTTTTCAGGAACACGCTGAAGCGACCTGGCAGGTAGGCCAAAAGCACCTAGACAAAGCTCCCTCCCATCCTGTCAAAGTAGAGGAGGGCATATACGATGGCATTCACTGTCCCCAGAAAATTTCCACAGTTCTGGGAGAGCTCTAGCCTTCTTCTTCTTCTTCTTTTTTTAAATTCTCACCTGAAGACATTTTTTCATTGCTTTTAGAGAGACAGAGAAAGAGAGAGAGAGAAACATTGATGCAAAAGACAAGCATTGATTGGTTTTCTTCCTGTATGTGCCTGGACCTGGGATTGAACCAACAGCCTAGGTATATGCCCTGACTGGGAATGAAGCCCATGACATTTCAGTTATAGAATTATGCTCCCAGCAACCAAGCCACACCAGGACTTCCCAGCCTTCTTTATGTGGTCTTCCTCTCATTTGTTGCACAGAAAGTGGTCTTGTGTAGAGGCAACCTGTGTGTAAGCTCTGTGTGCTAGGTAGTTTTGGAGGCTGGCTGGAGCCAGGCAGAGCTTATAGCACCTGGGGCACTGGCTAGCCAGGCTGCAGCAGCCCTGGGCTGGGAGGCCAAGTGCATGTGGTGACACCTTGTTGATCTGCTTGTTCTCTTTGTTCGAAGCCAAAATGGGCTCCAGGCAATGTTGCTGGGATGGTGCTGTGGCAATCTTACGGGTAGGCCAGAAAATCTGAATAGAGCTCCTGCAAACGCAGCTGAGGTGAAGGAGGACATAAACAATGGCACTCACTGGCACCTGCAATCCCGGGCATCCTGGAGAAGATCCTGGAGAACTTCTGCCATTTCCCAGCCATCTCGCTTCAGTTTCTGTCACTTGTTGTTCAGAAGTAGTGCAGCCCTCAGTTGTCAGTCAGGAGTAATTGCTTTATATACAGGTGTGTATTGTACTGTGTTTGTGGAAGAGATGAGTTCAGCATCCTTTTATATCATCATCATCATCTATACGTGCGATCATGTAGTACTTGTCCATCTGTGTTGATGCAAATAGCAGAATTTCCTTTTTAAAGGCTATGTAATATTGCACTGTATATATATGTCACATTTTCTTTATCCATTCATTCATTGATGAACATGTGAACTGCTTCCACCCCTTGGCTATTGTGAATAATGTTGCAATAAGCCTGGGTGTGCAAATATCTCTTAGAGATCTGCCTGCAGTTCTTCGCATTTGTGCCCAGAAGTAGGTTTCTGGATCATATGGTAATTTTATTTTAAATTTTTCCTTACTGTCTAAGTAATATGCTTTTACAGATCCTTGGGTTTTTTTTCTTTCAATTTTATGGACATTATTTATTGGTTTTATGCTCTGGAAGATAAACTTTATTATGCTTCTCTCCATCTTAATTTTTCCTTACTACAAGTATATTCATATCCCAAGTTTTGGTTAAATTACTATTACTGTTTATATTTTATGACTACGCAGGCATTGTTTGTTTAATTTGCTTTCCTGTAGAACTTCTTGTTTTTCCTGGACTTACGGATTGTGCTATTTTTATTCCTTTATTTTTTATGTACTTATCATTAATTTATATCCAGATTCACATACAATGCTGTGAAGTTCCCTCCACATGGTCAAACCCATCAGGAAGCCTATGAACTACACTTGTTCCTTGGAGACATCCTCCGTTCTTTTGCTCCATCTCCTCTGCTTTCTTTCTAGGCCTGTGGGAAAGTCTTGGAACTTACTTTCCACCATCATCCTGGTTATTCTCTTTGGTATTTTTTTTGGGGGGGGGCTCCTGTTTCTTGGAGTCTATGACAGCTTCTTGCAAGTCTGATGAGTCTTGGCTGCCTGTTTGTATTTAAGTGTGGAAGCCACGTGTTTTTAAAAAACATTGACGATAAAAAGACTGATCACGTCTTCTGTCCCAGGCACTACTGAATCCTCGGGACTTGAAAGAGAATACTCAAGAGGAAACACAACTAAACACACAGTTACGAACCTAGAACTGTAAATGTGGCCACTGCACGTACACAAGGGCTGGTGGTGGCACCGGGGAGCAATCAGCTCCTCTCGGCGGACTTGCCTTCTGTACTAATAGTGACAACAGCATCGGTAATAATGTCTAACATTTGGTAACTGCCTCTTCTGCACGAGAACTGTTAAATACGTATTTAAGACCAAAGTGTTCCTCTGATTTTAAAATGGTGAACTTTCTGAATTTTCTGAGCAGAATTTTGTTGCCCTGGGAAGAATGAATCATACGTCAGGAATGTTTGAAGAGTCAGCACAGGTTGACAAGAGGTACTTTGAATGTCTTTGTTTCCCCTGCAGTTACCGTTCATCTCAAAAAAATAAATGAAGTCACAGCTTCGTTAAAAGAAGTGCCTCTATATGAGCAATATGTGTAATACATCATTTGTGTAGCAAGGATATACAATACATATTTTTATACACATTTCATATCTGGCAAACACTTTTCTTGAAGGACACACAGTAGCGTGGGCACCCTCCAGAAGGGGGTGGGATAGGCAGGCACACGTAAGAGGAGAGCTTTGTAACAACTTTTCTATGCTTCTGATCAGTTTGAACTTTTAAACCAGGTATTCGTATTGCTTTTGCGATTGAAAACTAGTTTAAAACAAGTTAAAATCGAATCATTAAAGATGTAATCACGATGTGATATGAGAAGAATGATTAGAATGGAAAGCACTCCACCGCCGTAATTCTCCTCAGTGCTGTTTCGGGAGAAACAGCTCAGGGCAGGGAAGGAACAGCTCATTCCAGGGAAGGAATGCCCCAAAGTCCCGGTGTTGATCAGCTCCCTGACCCTCACCGACTTCCAGCCTATAAGTGGTGCTGTCTTCAGATCAGAGCTGGGTTTGTCCAATTCCCGCCCCGCCCCGCCCCGCGGCCCCTGTCCCCTCTTCCATCTCCACTAGAGCTCAGGTTAGTGAAGTCCACATTGGTTTTAAGGTCAGGGGAGGAAGAGAAAAATCATAAACATACCAGGCAAAAATCAAACAGTCTGACAGCGAAGCCGGTTGGTCGAAACAAGAAGTCAGCAGGAGTTAGAGCTGAGGTCCCGGCTACCCCTGTGAAAGCAGAAATCCAGACAAGCGTCAGCATCAAGGAGAAGCAGCCGCACGAGCCCCTCAGGGAGGATTCGCTCGCTGAATTGTCCCACCGACCCTGTGATGCTGACGCCATTGGAAGCCTCATGTTACAGATGCAGAAACAGAGACTTAGAGAGATGTAGCGTTTGTCTGTGTTGTACAGCTGGGTGGTTAGACATGGGATTTATATTCTAGAAGTTCATCTTCAGAGCCAGGAACTGTGCTAATGATAGAGATAAAGCAGTACATTAAGTTAACCGCCAATAAGCAGGTGATTACAAACTGAGGTAAGAGGTTTGGAGAGAAGAAATCCAACTTGTAACTAAGGCATTGGACATACACGGCAGGGGTAGGTAAGGCTCTCCTGATGAGGGAGAATGAGCTGAGACCTAGATAGTGAGTTAACTGGATGAAAGGCTAGAAGGAGGGGAGTCGGAAGAGGGGAGTTCCCAGTCAAGGGAGCAGCATGTGCAAAGGTATTTTGGGGAAAAAAACGGAGAGAATGCCAAGTTTGAGAAAAGTCAACAGCAAATGCTGCCTGGTCTTAGGGACAGCATGAGGCAGTGTCAGAACCTCTGAGAGGTTTGTGGGGACTGATTCAAAGATTTGGGCCCTGACTGGTTGGGCATTGTTTTGCAAAGCGAAAGGCTGCGGGTTCGATTCCCTGTCAGGGCACGTTGCAGGTTCAGTCTCTGGTTGGGGCATGTGTGAGGAGCAATTTGATTGATGTTTCTTTCTCACATTGATGTTTCTCTCCCTCTCTTTCTCCCACCCTTCCCCTCTCACTAAAAAGAAATAAAGAAAATCCTTAAAAAAAAAAAAAAAGATTTGATAATTGCCTTCACACTTAGGCTTCCAGAAGAAGGATCTCTGGCGCGAAGGCCTCTCAGGCTTTTTGTGGGAATTCAGTGTGATCATGCGCATCAGCATCTCGTACCAGGCTTGCCCATGCACTGACATCCGTTAGTTTTGTTCCTCGTCTCCCAGCCCCCATTCTTTCCTCCTGCTACACTCCTGTTTCTGTGGCTTAGGCAGGAGTGAGCAACAATGCCCGGTTTGCACAAAGAACCAGGATGGGGCACGTGGCGCTGGTCTCTCGGCACTCTTTGTAAAGGGGCTCCTTCCCCCATGCCCTCCTCCCCACCTACAATGACTCACCACCAAGGAGAGGCACGCAGCTGAAGCGCATTTGGCCAAAGCCAATAGCACATTGTGTTGCAGAGTCTGTTGGCTTTCCCTACCCCTGGGCTTTCAAAAGCAATTCAAATAAGAGATGGACCAGATGCTAGGGTCCATTGATCTGCATCTGTTAGAATTGAGGTGGACGTCAGCCATGTCCCCATTTGGCACTTCCCTCCCCGACTGTGCCAGGAAGGCACTGGAGAAAGCCTACTGAGTGCAGGATGGAAATCGGCTGCCGGCTTGCACTCACTGTTTATCTGGGTCTCTGCACAGCGGCACAGCCTCGGTCCGCCCTGGAATTGCCGTGCTCAGATTGTCCGGCTTTGACATTTTAACTTGTTTTGATACTGCTATATAAGTAAGATTATTCACTTCATGAGCAGGGGGCTATTTATTGGTCATTTAAGAACAGCCTGGAAGAATTACACTTCAGTCCTTGACCCTTAGAAAGAAAGGACACACACGTTCAGAGACTGGCGGAGACCCAGCTCAGGAACCACAGCGAAAGGAGGCAAATGTTAGCACATCTTTAGAGGGTTCTTCCAAAACGTCCTCAAAGCTGGACTGGCTTTGTAGAGCTCAGGGCTCTTCCAGCAGAGCTGTTTCTTTACCTTTATAGAACTCTAAACACTGAGCAACATATAAAACAACACTTACTAATCACCTAGCACAAGCCCAGCCTGTTCGGGGCCCTGGGATCCCAGAAGGGGGGCCTCCCAGTGGAGGGAGGACAAACACTGACCATCAGTTCCTCAGGGGACCCCCAAACACCCTAACAGAGGTTTAAATAAGCCATGAGATTGGAGCAAAGACCAGCCACGTTTGCATGGGGAGGTCAGAGAAAACCTCAGGAGGCTCTCTGACCCTTCCTCCCTTTCCCAAGAGGGCCTTGTTTAAGCCCCTCGCTTCAAAAAGAATCTGTTTAAAATACATTGTGGTGTAGGGTCCCTTTCTCTGCTTCTATACCTGTCATCGCTGCTACGTCTTCTCACCAGAGAAAGGCTCCTGATTGAGCTCCTGGCCTAGTGGTAATAATGAACATCTACTAAGTTCTCACCAGGAGCCAGCCACTGCCCTAAGACGCCTCTCATTCAATCTTAGAACAATCCCATGAGGCAGCTTTTATTCCCAGCTGACACACAGATAAGAAATCTCAGCATTGGATGGGTTCAGCTGATTGGCCCAAGTCCCACAGTTTAAGGCTGTAAAACAGACAGTCTGATGGCAGGGACTTTGCTCTAAAGCAGGAGTTAGCCAACTATGGCTAGTGGGCTATACCTGGCCCACTGCTTATTTTGCTAAATAAAGTTTTATTGGAACACAGCCATGCCCATTTGTTTACTGCTGTCTATGGCTGTTGTCAGGCTACAAAGGCAGAGCCTTTGCAGTAGTGAAGTAGTTGTGACAGAGACTCTGTGGCCCACAACGCCTAAAATATCTGAATCTTTCTAGAAAAAGTTTGCCAACCCCTGCTCTCAAGCACAACACTAAACAACCTCCCTTTCCAATTCCATCAAAGTCTCCCAGAGTGCAGAAACTGCTGCATCCATCCCTGCCAGTCCCTCGGCCTCCATCCTGGGAGATTGCATTATCGATCGTTACACTTCAGTGGACCTCAAAATGCTTGCTCAACTAAATAGATTTAATCTGTTTTTAAACAATCCTAAACCTCCTTCTAAAACTGTGAAAAAATTAGACAAAAATTCTATCTGCTGCGACCTTCATTAGGTGAGACAAATCCCAGAGGTCACGGCTAAGAGCTCTAAGAGCAAACAAGGACAACCTTAAAAAGCAGGCTCCGGCTGTAGCAATTTCTTTTTAAAATACGTTATTCTGTGAGTAGCTCTGCAGTAAGCTGACCAGAAAAAAACAAGACAATATATCACTCAGCACTTTGGAAACTAGCACAGAGAAGTAAAACCTCAAGGAGACACGAAGAAATAAAAGCCTACACTAAGTCCCTGCCATCTTGCCAGCAGCCCAGGAAGGAGAAGAAAAGAATGAGGGATGAAGTCAGGGTCCTTCACCAGCAGGAGGGAGAGGATGTGGGCAGGGGGCCCTCGGTCAGCCCTGGAAAGGGTGGCCCGTTTCGGGGTGGTGCCTCTGAACCAGGTGAGAGAGCACACACCCCAACCCCAGCCAGTGTTTCCCATGGGGTTTGCCCAAGCGGCGGTGACCAGGGCTGCAGGGGTGTGGGAGGAAGAACACTGGATTACTGTGGGAGATGTGCGGTCAAGTCACAGCTGTTCCATCCCCCGGTGAATTCCTCTCTGTGTCACCTGCTAAGGTGTGTTGGGCACAGTGAGACGGACACAAGTACTGGAGCCGGAGAGTTCTGCATTTAAATCCCGGCTCTGCCTCGACTTCCAGTGTCTTATGCAAGTGGCTTATCTCTGAAGGTAGGGACTTCGTCTTACTCGTCCTTGCGTTCCCAGTACCCAGGAAACAACAGGAACGCCATGTTGAATGAACCAATCTCTGTAGACCTCAGAGTTGCTGTGAACATTTAGCAAGTAAGTAAATGTCAAGCCTAAGCATTTAGAAAGTGCTCAGTAAGGATTACAAAGATGACAATGGGAATAATGACAATGATGTTAAATTAGCTTATTTTTTATGCCCCAATTTTCTTAACTATAAAATGTAGTAATAATAATGGCTTGACGGGATCATGTTTGTGAAAAATTAAGATGAGATGAATACAAAACCATTTTTTCCTCCCATGAAAATTTTTACCTCTCTTTCTTACGTTACATGACAATTACTTTCTCACCCAGCACAGTAGCTGAAAAATACTAGGTGTTTAATGAATGTCTGCTAAGTTAATAGTCTTTGTAATACATGAAAGTAGCATAATCATAGAAAATGACACCAGACAAACACAACTGTCAGTTTTCAAGGTACTAAGCATTCCAGCAATGCAATAAAGAATCTTTATAAAGCAAGAAACAGAAAGCAAGCGGTTTACAAATTAAACATTTTATGCCAATGCACAGGTTTATTAATAGTCTCCTGTAATTGCCAATTTCTGGGGGTTTTCCCATCCACAGAGTTAGCATTTCAGATCAATGTGCCTTCCAGATATTGGCCCATATCTTTTTCTGAAGTGGAAAATAACTTTTGATTTTTGTACAGAATTCTTCCATCTTCAATATCATTTGAATCATTTTACCCATGTCACTTATACTCTTCAAATTTGGTTAATTCCATAAATTATGTCAGAGCACTGATATTCCAGGCCATAAATAAAGGTGTTTCCCTCACAGAAGCCTGCTACGCACCTCAAGGCGGGTAAGTCATCACTACCCATCACCACCACCTTCTCTCCTCGCCAACTAGGCAAGCCCCAGGATGTATTTTTAGCTGAACCAATTTTATGAGCAAACACATTAAGACTCTGCATAGAACTCAAGATACAATGAACTTACTTTACTGCATTTTATATTCTGCTACAAAGCAACACAGTTCGTCCCCCACCTACAGTAAAAGTGGACATTTTGAAAAGATACGACTGGCACCCCACCTAGCAGAAAGTGGCAGACGTCCTCGGGAGACCAAGGCAAAGCTCCTCGCCTCTTTGCTGGCAGGCCAACTGACTGGTAGATGGCAGTTAGACCCGACCAAAAAAGATTTAAACTTCTTAATCTTTTTTTTTCCCATGTGACATGAAACAAATGGCTCCTGTGCAGCAGCGTGCAATTCCTGTTGCATTCTCTGCAGCTCAGACTTCTCCCGAACTCCTGAAAGCACTCCCGGATCCAAGTGAGTTAGCATAGCCACTCTGTTTCGGGAACTGGGGACAGCTTTAATTTTTAAGGTAGCCTTTGGCAGTAAAAACGTATCCTAGTAACAAGCTTATAGTAATCAATTACTATTTGTCCTGCACCCGACTGCAACACACCAAGGTACCCTGACTCTGTAAGGGTCTTCAAAAAGTGTTGAGATAATTGAATAGTCTAGCTAGGCACCTGGGAGGCTCATCTTGCTGCGAGTCCATTTCACCTAAAGGGCGGATATTTATCTCCCCTAGAAAGCTTGTTTTTCTCTCTCAACACAGAGCGTAGTTTAAAGTAATGATTTCAAGAAACCATTCGCCTTGTATTTTGTTACGCAGTCCACCCACAGGTGGATTTCAGCTGCGCACTTTTAATCGGATGTGTAAGCAATAATATAAATGGAGTCCCTTTAAAACGGAGCCGGAGCTGTCCTGCCAGAGGAACTGCTTGCACCTCTCACGTCTCAAACGCTGAATGTTAAAACAGGGCAAGGTGACCTGGCACCATCGTGTCCCAAAGAACTGTTTGCCAGAATAACAAAAATCCGTTATTATGACTGCTGGACTGATGGCTACTAGACGGAAAATTTAAAACATTGTGTAGAACTAACATTACTATGTTATGTGCACCGATACAAATGCCTTCCTTCCGCTGATGTAACCGTTCCCCTTCCTTTTCTCACAAATACCCCTTGTCTTTGCCTCCTAATCGGAGCACAATTTGGGTTTCTACCGGTGCATTCTGAATAGTTATTCTTACTGATCTCAAACACTTGTTTGCCTCTCACTTTGAAAGATCTTTTTTATTTTAAGTTAACAGATTCTTAGGATCATCATACAAAATATTATAACCCATGGAATGGACCCATGAATTTAACTTGCTCTATAACTTGAGTTTGCACACGTATAAAAACCCCATAATTTTTAAATAGTATTCATTAGCTCTTGTTATGTAACCGACCACCCCCAAACTTAGAGCATTCATACAACAAATATTTGTGGTTTCCCAAGCACTCATTACTACTTGAGCAGCTCTTCTCATTTGAGCTGCCTCCACTGCATTAGATGGTCTCAGTGGCTTTACTCACGGGTCTTGGGTCTCAGCTGGGCAGGCCAGGATCCCGGGGACAGCTTGGGCCTGTCAAGAAGAACAAAGCAAAGCGTTCGTTAAAAGCAGTAAAAACAGATTTCATTCAATAATTAGTACAGGAGAGGAAAGAGCTGAGCTTTCAAATCTGGTTTGCACAGAGCTTGCTGGCATTTTAAAGGCAGAACGAGGAAGTCAGGACAGGGAGCAGGTGGGGGCCCAAGCAGAGTCAGGGAAGTAAAAAATTGCCGAAGTGGGTAAGAAGGTTGGTCCATGTAGATGCAATGAGATCATCTGTGTCTGCTTCCAGGAAGTTATCAAAGTTAGGCTTCTATCTTCCTGAGGTCAAGGCAGAGGTCTTGTCCTTCCTGATGGTATATTTTTAAAAGACTTTATTTATTTATTTTTAGAGAGAGGAGAAGGGAGGGAGAAAGAGGGAGAGAAAGATTAATGTGTGATTGCATCTCATGCGCCCCCTACTGGAAACCTGGCCTGTAACCCAGGCATGTGCCCTGACTGGGAATCCAACCTGCGACCCTTCGGTTTACAGGCCAGCACTCAATCCATTGAGCCACACCAGCCAGAGTTTTTGTTTTTGTTTTTTAAGATTTTATTTATTTATTTCATGATGCTATTTTAAAGGAATGACTTTCAGGGCCTTGTGAAAGATCCTTCAAAATGGAGCTGGTACTGTCATGCCAGAAGAACTGTCTTGCATGTCTTATACCTTAAACTTTGGAATGTTAAAAACAAACCTTTGGACAGGACCCACGGTGTCCCCAAGAACTGTTTCTAAAGACCATCGATGTGGATGAAAGGGACAGAGGAAGGATTCACAATTGTCAGTTATCTAAAACAAATGCTCCAAGAAAGGAAGGTCAGAGACCTATCTTTAGATACCTACTGGAACAAGGAGTACATTTTTTTTTTTTTATGGCAGCCTTTCGTTTTTCTAGACAGGAACTCAGCAGGGACCTGGGGGCTGCTAGAACCATGCTAGAGTTTGGTAAAGTCTCCTAGCACCAGGGTTTGGAAGGGGTGGGCCAGGCCAAGAGTTTTTGCAGTTCTCATGCCTCTCCGCACATAGTATCTTACCCTCCAACAGGCTCACCTGGGTTTGCTCTCATGGTTTCCAGATGAAAGAAAAGGAAAGGCTCAGTGCACAAGCACATTGTAAGCCACTACGTGCTGCATGTTTGTTATCATCTTATTGCAAAGGAAGTCAGATGGCCAATCCCAGCGTCAGTGGGTGCAGAAAGGACTCCTTCTTTGGCTGGGAGGATCAGCGAAATCCCATTGCAGAGTGGCAGGCAGAAAGTGGTAGGAGAAACCCTTGCAGCCATCCTTGCAAACAGTCTACCAAAACCTGTAGTTTATCGTCGACCTGGTCTTTCTCCCAAGTCCCTATTCCTTAAATAGAATAAAAACTTTAACCATATGACTATCTCAGTTTAAACTTTAGTGCATTCTGGTCATTTGAATAGTTCATTTACATAAACTGAGTCTCTATGGAATCAAAATGCTTGCAATTAGCCTCTACTCTCACTAATACTAAGAAGGTGTCGGGGGAGGGATGTGACAGAGAAAAGGCTGCGTCTGGCTGCTGCGGTTAGTCTGTCTGTGTCTTGAGCAAGGGACCGCAGTGTGGTTGGAGTGTGGCTTTAATTCTAGCCCATGCCTTGCTTGCCAAACCCCAACTTGGCTGGAACAGCATTAGCCTGGGAAGTGGCACCTCTTTTCAACTCATTGTCCTAGAGGGCTGCTTTTTGCCTTCCACCTGCCCATAAATGCACCTTCTCCTACCGTTCATGAAAACCCCACGTATGCTAACAGAGGCCCAGGACTAACCTTCTCTACTTTCTCTGGTCCCCTGGCTGGTGTTCCTTAACTAGTTAGTTACAACCCGCCCTTCTGGGCCTTGCTGTGGAAGCCTGTGGCTGAAGAACTCACCTGGCCATACCCGGCCTCTCACAACTTGCTAAGATCCAGTAGCCATGTGCTAGCAAGGTTGGTCCCCCATCACATCTTGTAGCAATTAAAGGCCTCTCTGCAGCCTGGCTGTGATCCCCAATTAGAACATTTCTAGGGCATTTGCTCAAGGGCGTAATCCTGAGCAATCTTGACCCTGCTATGGTACCAGTTTCTCAGATTCTCCTGGGTCCTGGCTATGCCATGGCAGAACCACAAAACAGTTCACGTGGCTCCAAGTTGACATGGCTGCTCCCCAAACTGTTCAGTGCACACCCCTGCAGGTCGGCTCTTCTCAGAGTCCCTTAAAAGCAAGTATTCCCTGCCTTGAGCACTGTCCTCAATTTATTCTACACCCTTGGCTAGAGCTCAGAGAGGGGAAATGGGGTGCACACATTTCTCTAAATATAAATTTTGAGCTGCATTTTAAAGGAAAGGTGAAAATGGTAGTCATAGAGAAAGCAAGGACAGGCGGGGAGAATGGTAAAGCAAAAGCAATGAGACCAGAGAAAAGGATGAAGGGATCTCGTGTGGGTGAGGAAGAGGACTCTCATCAGGGGGTACTTATGTGATGCTGTTTTCCTTTACCCCCAACTGGGAAACATGAAGAATGTCTCTTCTTAAGAGCAGGCAGCTGAGCCAGATGGCCTTGTAAAAAATAACCCAATCTATGCTTTGGAATGTCCTAATGTGGAAACCCACATCCAAGCATGGGCTATGAAAAATGATATCATTGCTATTTTTAGAAGCAACCGCCCTGTTTCTCTGAGTAACAAGCCTAATTTTCAGACTTATGACTCAAGCACTATAAGCGAATGAAAACTGTATCAGATTAATATTTTCAAAATATCATCCCTATTGCACTTGCAGCCTTGCTCAGGGTAACTCTGTCAAAAGGGATTTATTCGCTGGAGAAAGTTACAAATAAAGAGAAGAGAGGGCCTTGGGGGTGGTGATGAAGGCAGAGAGCTTGCCGGTTGCTGGGCCGAGCCATTACAGCTACAGAACGGCCCCGGCGGACCTGTGCCGGACTCTCCAACCACAGCAACCACAGCAACCACAGCAAGGAGCCCGCAGGGCTGTTTCAAGAACACCTGTGGCCAGTGTTGTTCCTAAGAACTCTGTTGTGATTTAAGGGATATTTTTTGTCCCCTGTGCTGAAAAGTCTTGTCCTAATGGTTCTGTTTGATACCAGAAACTATCACCTTTTTGAAATGTCTCTGTGATCATCGAGGCAGCTAGATGCAGGATAGAGTTTGATGTGAGAAGGAAAAGAGAACAGTAATGCTAATGGACATCATTTATCATGTACTTACTGCCTGTGATAATGTGATATATAATAAGAAATACAGATTTGGTATTTGTCCCATTCTTGGCATATGCAGTAGTCCATCCTTATCCATAAGAAATACGTTCCAAGACCCCAGCAGATGCCTGAACCCTAAATGTACTACACACACATACAACCTTTCCACTTCAGGGAAGCACTTTAGGGCTTCTCTCTGGCACATCCAAGTTGCCAGCATCATCGCTTTTGTGCCTTGGGGCCATTGTTAAGTTCAACAAGGGTTACTGGAACATGACTGTTACCAGCCCAAAGTCTGTATGCCCAATGCTTTGAAAGACCCAAACTCAAAATGTCAGAGTTTGGACTAAGGGAATATTTACTGATTGAGACGGTGCCAACTGAAGCCCTAGTGGTACCTCATATCTATCTTAGGAAAGTACAGAGTTCAAGCTTCTTTCATGTCAAGGGAATGGGAAACAGGAGGAGCAAGAGGTGATTGACATTGCAGACATCTGGGAGCCAGCAGGGGTCTGAAGATCACACACACGCACGCACGCACGCACGCACGCACGCACGCACACACACACGAGTTGCTGTGAGACCAGTCATGAAGTTCCTGCAAATCTTGGATAAACAACGTGCCATATTTCCCTTATCTCTGCAAGCCACAAGCAAAATGTCTCTAATGATTAGCATGTCTCTATGCAGAACTATGAGAAAGCTATTAGCCTGAAGGCTAAGGTGGGCTGGAACAAGAGGGAATCGGAGAGATAGTGCATTTCACTCTGTTAGAGGAGCTCTGTGATAAGCACAGAAATCAGTCTGATAATTGAGACAGCTGCTAAGTGACTAATGGGCCAGAAGCATCTGTAGCACAGACACTGGCCAAAGGGATGATTCAAGCCCCAGGCAGGACAGAGCTGGTTAGCTCCAGACCTTATCACCCTACTCAGAATGGCGCACAATTTAAAGCTTATGAATTGTTTATTTCTGGAAATTCCCATTTAATGGTTTTGGAATGAAGTTGACCGTGGGTAACTGGAACTGTGGACAGTGAAACCGCCGATGGAGGGGTGGGTGGTGCGACTATTGTAGCTCCCAACCCTGGTAATTTCCTGGGTAATAAGAATGATAAAAGGTAAAGGGGCATCTTTTGTTATTCATAACAACTTTCTCTCAACTATACCTGAGCTTATGTTACTGCGGGGTAACTCTGGAAAGCCCTTAAGAATGGGAGATTGGTTGGTAGGCGAATAAGCCATGTGATTGGAGGATGGAAATTTCAGCCCCACCCCCTACTTTCTGGTAGGGGAGGAGGCTGGAAGTTGAATTCAATCACTACTGGCTAATGAATTCACCAACCAAGCCTATGCAAATGACCTCCATAAAAATCCCTAAAGTACAATGTTCCAAGAGTTTCCACGTTTCCTAACACATGGAGGTGCTAGGAGGGTGGTGAGTCCTTAAAGGAAATGGAGGCTCCATGATCCTTCCCACATACCTTACCCTTTGCATTCCTTCCACCAGGCTGTTCCTTTCACAATAAGCCAATAATCAAGTTAACCCTTTCTTCTCATTGAATCACAGTTTTGTGCTTCCCCAATACAACCCTAAGAAAACCAAGGTGCATTTCCACTCCAGGGATGGGCCTGGTTCATTTTGGGGCAGTTCCCATCTGTGTAATGGCAGGATCCAAGCAAGGCATTCCCCATTTACTCCTGTGAGCTCCCAGGAAGTGCTTTACAAGTGGCCTACAACCAGTTTGTTAATGTGCACACTTGCTCTGTTCCCCTTTCTGTTCCCTGTTATCCATGTTGCCTTCAGTGCGGCAAGCCCATCATGAGAAGGCCACCACCCCGGCCAAGACTACGATTTCTCCCACTTCCAAGCCCTCCAAGCTTCTGGGTAAAGAGAGGTGCAGAAGTTCTTCCACTGGTGTCAGCTTTGGGCTCTCCCTCTTCACCTCACTAATGTCATAGGGCCAGACTTAGGGAAACAGATACCAAATCATCCCTTCCAACCTCCTCTCCCTCCTATTCTCCCTGTCCCCGCCAAGGCTTCCCTCCTCCACGACCTACTAACCAAAAGCTCACTGGCATATGAATGAAGGGGAATAGACCCTAAGGTGCAATGAGTATGTTTGTAGGGAAAACACTGACAGTAGGCAGCTGAAGTTAAACCATGCATGCATACATAGCCAAAGTTGACTGGTGAGTGTGTGTGCATGTGTGTATTGAGTTTGGGGTGCTCTATTAGCAGAAGCACTCACAGAAGGCTTCATGGAGAAAACATTATCTCTAGGTCCAGGCCAGTTACAGGAAGTTCAAAGAGACTTCCAATTTTCCATTCCCTTCAAGTTCTTAACAGGTAGCCAGATGACAAAGCTTACAGGAATGCTGTTGGGCAAACTGAAGAGTCCATTTTCCCTTGATCCAATTGTTTTGGTTCATTTATCAAGAGTTCGCAAAACAAAGGTGCCTGGAGTGACCCGGAAGGAAATGTCAGTGAGTGAAGTGGAGAACTGGGACACATGTCCTACTCAAGGGGACAGTGGATGTTTTGATTCTGCTGTTGCCATGTAAGAATAGGGACCTAGATTAGTTTAAATCAGATTTGTCAAAGAAGATGATCAAGACATCTGAATTTTTTATGTGAAATATCCGAATTTTTAAATGCTGGTTTTTAACTCAAATCTTTTTAAATCACTAAATAGGCCAAATTTAATTCATCTCTTGGCCACACTCAGCCTGCATCCTGACATTTTGAGACTGTGTTTCTATCTGTACTCAATGTTTGCTAATACCTGCTTTGAGCAAAGCACTATATTAGCTCCAGGTTGTATACATGTGGGGAGAGTTATAAAATAAGGTCACTGCCCTCAAGGAATTTAAAATCTGTGAGGACAGATATGACAAAGGCACATGCAATTGCAAAGAGGAGGTAGTCATATCTTATTGGGGGAAATCAGAGATAGCTGCCTAGAGGAGGCCCCTCTTTCAAGAAGAGGAGCAAAAAGAAGAAAGAATGAAGTGGGTCAGCAGCACCATATGCCACCCAGAGATTAAGGAGGACAAAACCAGGGAAAGGTTATCAAAGTTGACTTTGAAAGGTTAGTTGTCAAAGTTGACTTTGACAACTAGCAGGTCATAGGTTTCCAAGATAAGGGACTTTGAGAGGGTAACAGGACCTAGGCAGTGGCAACGCTGACGCTACCAGTGATACCACCTGTTGGAAATGATGGAGCGCTGCAGGAAGGGTATAGGAAGACAGCTAAAGGTATTAGCAGGAAGAAGAGAGGCAGGAAGTCAGTGGGATTGTGGGAAAGGGGGGCACAGGAAAGGGAGAGATGGACGATGATGGAAAAAGGGAGAAAGAGCAGACTCAGGGAAAGTGAGGAGAGGATGGAGCCGTGGGTGTGGGTAGGAGGTTAAGTTGGTCAGAGGAAGAAAACCTCTGTGAAAGGAAGGAATCATTTCTCTGAGGACCTCACAAACCACAGGGCAGTTCCCAAAGGTCCCACTTCTTAACATCAGAGCAGAAAGCTGTGCTGGAGAATTGTAAAAAGGAAAGGAAAAAATATGACTTCCATGAGATTTCAGTTAAAGAATAAATCTTTTGGATTGCAGGTAACACTTTTGGGAAAATAGAAACCCTGTGAAAAGTTTTAAATATGGTTGGAGGCAATACAAGTAAAGATGAATAAAATTCATCTTGGCGAAAGATGAAATCAAGAGTGGGATTAACATTAAGTATAACTTGGGGAATGGAAAAAATGTTCTAAGAGTTCATATTAACAGAGTGGGGTTATCTGCAGGGCAAAAAGATAGCCAATGAGTCTTTAGTTATGAAACAGAAAAACAGACGTATTAGACCACTGTGGATTACTTTTAAAAGGAGTGGGAAAGTGCCTGTTGCAGGATTATCCCCTTTGCAAACTCCCCCTGCCATTGTGAGAATTCAGCATTTGTTCCTCTCCGGAGCTCCACGACGTTAGCTCCCCGTTAATACAACCTTTGTGTCTGGCTAGTGCTGGCTGCCTCTCCTCCACGGCTTCCTCTAGACAACACCTGTAACTGTCTTACTCTTGCAAGTTGCTATCCCCGTAATTTGGTTTTCAATAGAAGGATTTAATGCTCTTATTTGCACTACTTTCCCCACTCCTGACCTCTAATAGATTTCTACAGTTGTTCCTAAAGTGACATCATGGGTAGAAAGTGGAGTAAAAATAGCAAGCGGCATTTAGTATGGCACATACCTACTATGTGCCAGGCAGGGTTTTACATACATGTATTATCACATTTAATCTTAATGGTAACCCTCAATGTCATCTCTGATACCAACTGTGTCACCTCAGAAAAGGTTCTTAAACTTTCCTCAATTTCTTCATCTTTTCCTTTATCTTAAAATGCAACAATTATTATAATAAAGTCTACATCATAGAGTTGTGAAGATTGAATAAATTTTAACACATTTAATGTGCTTAAAATAGTGTTTTTTATTCAGTAAACTCGAAATAGCTTATATTATTATTATTATTATTAGGCTATTATTATCTTTATAAATGAGGAAATTGAGGTATGTATAGCTTGTGCAAATTATTTTCCCAGTCTCGACACAGCCAGCTGGTAAGTGGTGGAACTGAGTGACGTTAGAGCCATCATTTTATGCAAGAAAACCCAAAACACAACAAAAGTGAGTTAAAATAATGAGCTAACACAGCTGTACATTTGAAGACAAAAAGGCACCACAGTGGGGAGATTTCAACCGCGTAGCCTTTCCTTTCCAACTAGAAGTGGCGCGTGACTGTGTCTTGCTCCATTTGCTTGCGAGCCTCCATGGCTTGCCTGGTTTTAGCTGGGAATTAGCTCTCTCGTGAAATTCTGTGAGCTCTCCACACAGCCCTGGGATTTGCAAAGTGAATCACGGAGCCAAAAATGCCTTCATGGGAAGTATTGTCACAGGCTTCTGTTGGACAAACATTCAATGTGCCTAATTTACTTTCCCTGGTCCTCTTAGGAGTTGACTCCTCAGCGTATGTGACTATAAAATATTTCACGACTCTTCATATTGTCAGTGTAAGAAACATTCAAATCTGTAGACAATTTTTGTGAGTTTATTTAAACCAAACTGACAATTGCCATGGAGTAAAATCTCAGTGGATTGAGAAATGGTCTGGAAAATGCCAGCTTTGCACTTTATTTTATACATTCCAATAAAAAGAGAAGGCCTAAAGGAGTAACATGAAATCCACTGGTGGTAGATTAGTGGGGCAGGAGAAAGCAAAGGGTAGGGGTAAGGGTGGGGGGTAGGAGGACTCTCTGGGATTGGATAAAAAGTAAAGTGAGACACATACTTTCACACAGGTGGGTACAGGATAGTTAACAATCAGCAATTAACATGGTAATAATAACAATGAGGGGATTTGTGGTCTCTGTTCTGGAGTGATGATGACTGTACTTTCGTTATTGCAAAGGCGGGTTTATCAGGTATGTTGTCCTGGATGCAAAGGGACAACAGACAGGTTTAGCTAAGGCGAAGATTGACCTTTGTTAGGGAAAAATACTGCCTTATGACATGACGGCCCGCATGAACCACTTTTAGTTTGACAGTTTTAATTTCAGACCATTCCCGTGTGGTTGCTTTAGGTCTCTGAGTTCGTCAGGGCGCCATGCAGGCCTCCCCTGACCTTGTCGGGTTAATATGCAGCTCCTTTTCTTCAACAATATTCATGCTAAACTGGTGCCTGATAAGGTTTTATTATGTCACATGGGGAATCATAGCCTAGATTTAACCATCCTGATGTGTAAAAATACCTGTGTTGGAATATTGTCTTCTTTTCAGTGGCCAAAAGGGATTCTGAACTTTATTACTTCTCTCTCAGTACTATTTTCACTAGATAGATATTATTGTTGTTAGTATTATTAACCTATTAATGTCAAACAGGTTCATTGGTGCCAAGGAGTAGTTCGAAGGTTTTATAGACCGTCAAGGGAAGAGCTGAATCGATTCCTCTCCTTTTGCTTCCTTGGTTATGGGGGTATATAAAGGTGTTTTAGTTTTCTGTTAAGATTATATTTGGTGGCCAGTAAATAAAAACTCAACTTCAAGTGTGTAAATAAATAGGGATATTTTCACATAACAACAAGAAAAACAGAAGGAGATCATCATTACTATTATTGATTCGATAGCTCAGTGATGTTAGAACTACTCCCCCTGAAATTTTCTTATTTGCAAGATGGCTGACCATTTATTAAGGGGTCCCCCACCTCCAACTGCCTTAGAAGATGTCAGCTTATAACATTTGTCAGAATGGTGACATACGGACAACCTTACCTAGCTGCAAGGAAGGCTTAGAAAATAAGCAAGAAAGAAGATGATCGGCAATGGATGTTGGGTAAGCCAGCCCACAGTGACTTTACATCTGAATCTTGAAGAATACGTTTACAAAACTCCGAAATGATTGACTCAATTTGTTTAGTCAAGTCAATAAAAAAAGCTGTTTGGAAATGTGTTTGGTGATGAAGCTATCAACTGCAAGTATATATTTTATTGTCCAATAGGTTGTTTGGCTTTATGTGGACAGTCTAATCCTGCTCACATCTTTTCTGATTTTGATCCACTGATCTATTTAGACAAAACCTGATCCAAATCGATAACTTTCAATAGTATTCAATGGATCAGTACTAGGTTGACTTCATACGAACCACCTATTATTCCCAAGTCAGTTTTGATCATTTGAGTACTTTAAACACGTTACCCCCTCTAATTGTCACAACCGCTTAAAGATTAAACCCCTCTGATTCAATGCTTTATTCCATTATTGGCTGGGAGGGCAGACACACTGGAGATTCCTTTGGGCTCCGTTTTCCTTGTATTACCTCTGAACGAACTGCAAGAGCAGGTGGATGACAGCTGACCAGTCTGCTGTATTGTTTTTCATTTTGCTTTTGGAACATATGATGTAGTTTAAAAAGGCGGCAATGTCTGTCCTAAATCTGCCCATCTGGAAGCAATTTCAGTGGAGTAGTTTAATGACTGGAACATTTCAGAGCTTTTCCAGAGTGTCAAAGCTCTTAATATGGTTTATAAATTCTTCATCTCTCTCTGGCTGACTCTTCCCAAGTCCGCCTGTAGCTCCGACGATCTGGCCTTACAAAGCTGTTTGCATACCTTTTGTTTCCTTAAAATGTTTTCCAGGTAATCTTATAATCAGGCTCTGATTGCGGTAAAATATCAGAGACAGGAACAATCCAAGGAGGGTAAATGTTAATGTAAACAATTACTTAATCATTTGGTGGAAGAATTTTTGAACCTGGAGTCTGGGAACATCTAAAATTCTTTCTGAAGACCCGACAGGATTCTGCTGAGCAAGGTTAACGGAAAGAAACCTGCACGATTAAAGGCTACCGTGGTTGTTACCAGTACTTCCTGCTTGCTTATGAGGAACAAAAAACATAATTAATAGTAATTTGTGGATTAAGTGCATAGTGCATTTATCCAGAAAAGCTGGTCCTTAGCTAAGGTTAGAGCCTCCTAACTTGGGGAACAAATGTCCTGTCAAGCACCGCGGTGACCCTGTGGCCAAGGTTCTCATTCTCGAGGAGGCTGCACCATGCACCATCAGGGAGAGGGCTTGCTCACCCTCAACACACACTTTCTTCCTCATTTCCTCTCCTTTCCCTCACTCTCAGGGTTTTTCCATGCTCTCTTTATATTCTAAACATGATTTTATAAAAGGGCTATGCAACATTACAAATGTTCAGATGTATTAAGGAGCTGGGCACAATGTCAGGAAGAAAATGATTCGGGGCGGAATTCCAGAAAACACAGACCCAAATGACTTCATTCCTAGCTTCATTGCATGGTGTTGTCCTTGGCCAAAATATGCCGATTAATATTCCTTTCAAATTCTGAAATAGCTAGAAGCTTCCTAAAGGGTTGAGATTTGTGGCAAAGAGTTTTGCTTAGATTTTTAAAATAACCTGTTCCATTACAACAGAAAGTTATTTTTAGTTCACTCTTCGGTCTTCTAGTTAAATCATGTCTAATCTTGGGTAAGGAGCAGCTTTCCAAATTAAGTCACAGATCAATTGAGGGTAAATTGAGATAGCTGCTCTTTAATAGTCTGACAAGGAGGATGCTGATTTTTATATAGTTAACAGGCAAAATAATGTTGTGCTCAATTGAATTGAGGCAACCTGGTGTGCTAAAAAGAGCAAAGAACTGAACTTCTAGAAGGTCTTGGAACTCTTAAATTTAATTCAACATTTACCAAGAAGCTATTTTTTTTTTAAGATTCTTTGGCGGCAGAATTACAATGATAATAAGACTTGGCCTCTTGCCCTCAAGAAGCTCAGACTTCATGCTTGATGGGGTCAAATGGGAGGAAGCAAATAGATGAATAAACAATGAAAGCAAAACCTGACTTCTGGCCAAGATGGAGGCGTAGGTGGACACACTGTGCCTCCTCTCACAACCAAAATTAAGGACAACAAAAATTTAGAAACAAGAAAACAACCAGGACTGATAGAAAATTGAACTGTACAGAAGTCCAACAACCATTCATCCAGACCGGTAAGACGGGTGGAGTCACAGCAGGAAAAGGTGGAGGTGCGGACCCAGGCACGCAGGCAGCAGCAGCTGGCAGATCCCAGGTACAGAGGTGGTGGCTAGTGGGCCCAGGGCATGGGGTGGCAACTGTGCAGACCCAGTGAGGCCACGCAAGGCAGCTGGCTGACCAAGTGGTCCCACGTTCTCCCGCAGACAATTCAGACAAAGGGGAAGCAGCGGAAGGGACTGGAATCCAAGAGAAAGCGGAGCAAGCACCTTTGTTCCCTCTCGGACCCCATCCCCACCTATAGCAATACAACCCAGCAACTGGGCTGCCCTGCCCTGGGGAACACCTAAGGTTCCACCCCTCACTATGTAACAGCAGCGACCAGACCAAAAAAAAAAAAAAAAAAATGGCTCAAATGGGAGAACAAATCAAAGCCCAGAGCCAATTCATCTAAGTGACCAAGAGATAGCCAACCTATCAGATGCACAGTTCAAAGTCCTGGTGATCAGGATGCTCACAGAATTGGTTGATTTTGCTCACAAATTAGATGAACAAATGAAGGCTATAATAAGTGAAATGAAGAAAAATGCACAGGGAACCAATAAAGATGGGAAGAAAACTGGGACTCAAATCAATGGAGTGGACCAGAAGGAAGAAAGAAACAACCAAACAGAAAAGAAGGAAGAATCAAGAATTCCAAAAAATGAGGAGAGGCTTAGGAACCTCCAGGACATATTTAAACATCCCAACATCTGAATTATAGGGGTACCAGAAGGGGAAGAAGAAGAGCAACAAGTGGAAAACTTATTTGAACAAATAATAAAGGAGAACTCCCCCAATCTGGCAAAGGAAATAGACTTCCAGGAAGTCCAGGAAGCTCAGAGAGTCCCAAAGAAGTTGGACCCAAGGAGGAACACACCAAGGCACATCATAATTACATTAGCCAAGATTCAAATGAAGGAGAGAATTCTAGAAACAGCAAGGGGTAAGGGGACAGTTACCTACAAAGGAGTTCCCATCAGACTGTCAGCTGATTTCTCAAAAGAGACCTTACAGGCAAGAAGGGGCTGGAAAGAAGTATTCCAAGTCATGAAAGTCAAGGACCTACATCCAAGATTGCTCTATCCAATGAAGCACCTATTTAGAATGGAAGGGAAGATAAAGTGCTTCTCAGATAAGGTCAAGTTCAAGGAGTTCATCATCACCAAGCCTTTATTATATGAAATGTTAAAGGGACTTATCTAAGAAAAAGAAAATAAAAAATAGGACAGTAAAAAGGCAGCAAACTCACAGGTATTAACAACCACACCCAAACCAAAAGCAAACTAAGCAAACATCTAGACCAGGAACAGAAACACAGAAATGGAGATCACATGGAGGGTTAGCAACAGGGGAGTGGGAGGAGGAGAGAGGGGGAAAAGGTACAGAGAATAAGTAGCATAGATGGTGGGTAGAAAATAGGGGGAGGGCAAGAATAGTGTGGGAAATGTAGAAGCTAAAGAACTTATGACACATGGACATGAACTAAAGGGGGGGAAATGTGGGTGGGAGGGGGTGCGTAGGGTGGAGGGGAATGTTGGGGGAGAAATGGGACAACTGTAATAGCATGATCAATAAAATATATTTTAAAAAACTGACACTATAGAGAGATAAGGATAATAAACATCCTTCCAGACAAGTAAGATAAACAAATGGCTATGGAACAGGAGCAGGCAGAACATGTATAAAATGGTAACAAGACTTGACCTTCAAAGTATATGGTATGGAAATCCATGAAATCCAAAGTTGTGCAAATACATAAAACAGTAAGTGAATCAGGCCCTGGGTGCATGTGCAGCGGTTTGGAGTGTTGTCCAGTAACTGAAAGATTGTGGGTTTGGTTCCTGGTCAGGGCACATGCCTGGGTTGTGGGTTCGATCCACAGTCTAGGCTTGTACAATCCCCAGTCTGGGTGCATATAGGGGGCAATCAATTGATGTTTCTCTCTCTCCCTTCCTCTCTCTCTAAAGCAATGAAAAAAATGTTCTCAGGTGAGGATTAAAAAAAAAAATTAAGTGCATCAAATGATATACTCTATTATATCTCTGTGTCTCTGTGTGGGGGGAAACAGGAACAGCTGACTAAAGAGACTGTAATTGGTGAGATCTACCTGTACTTCTAGAATCCTCGATGGGATTTTAAAACATGGCTGTTTGCAGTGCCTTCTGAGCACGGGGAGTTGCTTTGTTACGCACAGTAAAAGTGAGTTCAGCATCCCTAATGTTTTCTCCAAAAGTCCTAATTCCTAGGCTGAAGAGCCGTATGAGATTTCAGTCCAGTATTGTGTTTGGTCCCCCAAAGAAGCCCACCTAAGTGTTCCGGGGGGAGAAGGCTGGCCAACTGGTCATCATGGCCTGCGCCGATGCTCCAATAAGCAGAGGTCGAGCCCAGGAGGCGAAGAAAGTGATGGTGACTCCGGACACTGAAAACAAAGGGCTTCAGACCTGCAAGGAGGAGGGAATTACGTTTGGTCCTCCCACTGACTGGATTTCTCTCTCTCAGCTGCTTTGCCCTCCTCCATCACCCCTAAGTCCCTGAACCCTGCCCATCCCGTGTCTCCCTTATACCTCCCTGGCAGTTTTCACGCACATCACTCTCTTCATTCTTTGAGTAGTTCAGCAGCTAACTATTTTCACTGTCATAGATGTACATCTTGGCTCCATAATTAAATTCTAAGCTGAGCCTTTTGTCCGTTTGAATATGGAGTGTCTACTACATTCCGGGCACCACACACAGTGCGGGGGCCCAACGGTGAACGAGGGCCTTGTCCCTAGAGATGCAAACTAATAGAGTGTAATTACACACTATGAAAGGTGCTAGGAAGGAAATTAATAGATGCCATGAGGGAAGATAACAGGCAGAACATCTCGGAGAAGGCAGCCTTTACGCTGAGAGGGACGAGGAAAAGCCAGTCGCACAGAAGGGGGTGGAGCAGGAGGATGCGCCAGGTGAATGCGTGTGTAAAGGAATGGAAGTGGGAGGAATTCAGCCTCCTCAAGGAAGTGGCAGATGGTCCGAGTGACTGAAGCACGGTGAGCAAGGAAGAGGAGGCAGGAGAGGAGGTCGGAGAAAACGGGGGCCCGATCAGGCAGGCCTGATGTTATAGGCACCCGATGTTATACTTCATGCAGTCAACATCTGGGGCTCCTCCCAGGGCTTCCTTCCGTAGTCCCCTGGAGGCCCAGCACACACCTTTGTTCAGAGTAAACTTTCAGCAAATACCAGGGTTGAAACGCCTGAGAGCTCCCTGTCTTGCACCAACACTTCCAGGACCTTTCAGCCGGGAGTCATCCAGGTTCAGAGAGGGGGCTCCCAAAGGTGTCCCCTCAATTTTTGTCTTTGACAGTGTCCATCCCTCGTTCACGCTTCTCCTGGGAAATGGAGAGCTCAGTGGAGGGGGATGGCATTTTTCAGCTTTATTTAAGTGTGATTGGCAAATCCAATAGCGAAATATTTAACGTGTACAATGTGATGATTTGATACACATATTCGTTGTGAAAGGATTCC
The DNA here is from genome assembly GCA_004027475.1 of Anoura caudifer. Lineage (NCBI taxonomy): Eukaryota > Metazoa > Chordata > Mammalia > Chiroptera > Phyllostomidae > Anoura > Anoura caudifer. The sequence continues at coordinate 26,277 of PVKU01008851.1, read as the reverse complement.
CCTATCCAGTCAATGAACGCATCCATCATCCCACATATTTACCTTTTTTGTGTGTGAGAATGTGTAAGTTCTACTCCCTTAGCAAATTTTAATTATGTAACACAGTGCTATCAAACCAAGTCACTTCTTAGAGGTCGTCTAGCAGCGTGGGTCAAATCTGGCAGTTGGGAGCCAGGGCTGCGGAGATTCTTATCCTGGCTCGTTATCTGCTCGCTGATCACTGCAGGGTGAATCAGTTCACTTCCTGAGCGTCGGGTTCCTTTCCCATAAAATGGGCCTAAATGGAATGCTTTCTCGTAGGGTTTCTGTGAATAGTAAATGATGATGCATGAAAAGACCATAACACAGTTCCCGGCACATGGTGAGCACTTAATAAGTGATGGTCTATTGGTCTATTGCTATTAGCATTACCAACCCTGGCCCTGAAAATACTCAGAGTGTCCCAACTCCACCCTCCTCTTCTCTGTTTGGAGAAACTCCAAGGTGCAGCTGGGCGCCACCCCCTCAGGCAGCAGTGCCCATGTTCCCCTCGCTGGTACTTGATGCTGCCGCCTGCGTGACAACGGTTCAGAGCTGTCTCCGCTCCGCCATTGCGAAGCCCATGAGAACATTTTCACATCTCTGAAACTGAGGGTGCATCCTACTAATAATGGCATGGTGAAGTTAATTAGCAGTGCTTTTGTTTCCCCTTAGTTGTCATGTAAAACAGTGATGCATCTTACAGGAGATGGCACCTGAGATTAGGTAAAACACTGTAGCTTTGGGCATGAGCTTTGCAGTAACACTGCCAGGGTCTGCATGCGACCTTCAGCAAGCCACATGCTCACCCTTTCTCTGTTACAGTTTCTGATAGATATATGAATAATTGTGTCTCCTTCATGCAGTTGTTGCAAGGATTCAATGACAATACATTGTAAGGCATTTAGAAGACTGCCTGACACATTGGAAACCTTGTAGAATCCTTAGATACTGTTATCTGGGTTCCAAGAGGCCAGCTCAGAATCTGGCCAAGGTGGGGCCCAATACACATGTGACAAAGAGCAAACTATGACAGCCATAGCTCAGATCTGACTTCTCCAGACCCTACCAATGGAACTAGCCAATTGCCCTCTCCTCCTGGGTCACGCCCCAGCTGGAGACCGAGTGCAGCTGGGGTTCTACACCTGGGAGGTTCCTGCCCAACACGGGCTCCTCCAACAGACAATCTTTGCTTTGGGGCCTGGCATCTGCCCGGCCCAGACTGTCTTAGAGCTGGGCAATGGCCTGAGACTCTTCCTATCCATCCTCCTTCCTTCCTTCTCTGCTTAGCGGCTTTCAAACTTCCATCGTGGCCCAGGGCTCACTTGGATCCCTCACAGGCCTTCCCTCCCGTAAATCTCTTCCTTGTCTAATTCTGTCTCGCCTCCACTGCTTGGGGAACCCTAGAAAACACACCAGTGGTCACATGGATCCAGACAACACTTCCGTTTCCTGCCTGGACAAGCATCAGCTGCGAGAGGAGGAGCAGCTGAGCTGAGAGGATGCGGGACAGCCTGGAAGAATTTCAACCTGGTGGAAGCCTCACCCCAGTGCCCAGTTTGCCACACGCTGTGCCAGAATTCCAGGGAGCCAGGCACCAGGCTACACTTGCTAATTCAAGGAAATCCCTTTCCCATAACAGGCCACAGCGGAAAGTGGGGAACTTTCCCACAAACTCAGTGGGGAATCTCAGGCAGGGCCTCTCCCTTCCTGCCCCACAGTGGACCTGGCCACTTGGGGAAACTTTCCCTGGCTCTTCGTGCCCACTACCAACCAAAGCCAGGCCTGACTTCGGTTGTGCCTGAGCACAGCCACAGAACACTCTGCCTTTGGATCTTTCCTTGGTCAGGAGCCAAAGGGGCCCCGTTGTATCTTCTGTTACCAAAAATACATTGTTTTTTTTCCTGGTCCTGTGCTTAATTCAAGAGAGTTAATGAAAAGAAATGCTGGGTAAACACAGTGCTATTTTTATTCCCACCTTCCACGTGTACACTCCCTTCTTCTTCTAAATGTAGCTTTCCAAATCTGGGACTTGCACATCAGCTCAGCTCTTGCAAAGGAAAAAATGAGAATGCTGCCTCTCAGTCACATGAGCACTTGTTTCTATAGCTGCCCCTCCTTCGCCTGCCCCACCTGCCTCACTGCTCACCCAGCCGGCTCTCCCAGGACAAGGGTCACAGGAAGAAAGGGCAGGCTTTAGCTTCTGTCCAAAGAAACCAATGACTGTTAGAGACAAACAGCTCAGGGAGGCCTCAAGTATGTCTGGTGCTTGAGCATCGACATTATTAGACCTGGACCCCAGGGCAGCCCCCTTGCCTGTAGAATTACCTGTCATCTCGGGAGGCCACCCTCTGTGTCTTAAGGGCCCAGGGGCCTTACAAATGACTAACAGATGGCACATACTAAGAACATCATTTTGAAATGTCACATGGAACGTGCATCAAGCTAGCATATAAAAGAAAAAAAAACAATAAAATGTGAAGTAATTGTATTATAAAAATATTTTTTGTTTTTTACATTATCAAAAATATTTTTAAATAGCCAACTCTCCAAGTACAAGCACAAGTCAGCAATTATGCTTTACGCAAACATGTACTTTTAGAGTAATTTTGAGAGATGCATTTGTGGTGAAAAGTGAAGGATTGCTGCTCATTGCTCAGCCCTGGCCTGCGGGGGGCGGGGGCGGGGGGCTGCTGCCCTGCAGGAGAAACCAGCTGCTTTCTTCTCAGCCTCAGGGTTGGAGTTCACAGCTTCCAATGTGCTGGCAGAGTGAGCCAGGCCTGGCCCACCCGGCTGTGCTTCGTTGAAGGACATGTGTGAGCCGCAGAGCGGCTGCTGACAGTGGGCCCTTGCCCGTGTTCTGAGCTCTGGGCCGTGGGCCGTGTGTGCATCTGCGCAGGGGTCTGGGCAGGGCTGGTTAGGGTGAAGGATGCTCAGGTGGTTGGGAGGCTTGGGGAGCTGATGTTGCTCTGAAGGAGCACGCTGATTCACATCCTAAAACAAGTCACATTCCACAGCAGCCTGGTACTCACTCGGCTCTGAGGGCTCGTCCGGAACAAGAGGTCTTAGCTGTGTTGTACGTTAGGATCACTTGCAGGGATTTCTTGAAATTCTAAAACTAGGGAACTTGACCTAGAGACACTAGTTCAGTTGTGGATGGGACCCTAGAATGAGTATTTTTAACTGCCCCCCCCCATGTGATTCTGACAGGCATCTGCTGAGGACGGCAAGTCATTCAACATCTGAGAGGAAATGTGGGAGCGACGCCAGTGTGTGCTGTTTGGGGAACACACGTGCACTGTGTATACATCATGTAGATGTCTTCACATGTGTGTAAAGTGTACATTTAAGTGTGCACAGTGTGTGCGACACACATAAGTGCAGACAAAATGAAAAACGGCATTGGCCTTGAAATAGTCTCCTCTTGAGGTGACTTCCAGGCTGGATTGCTACTCTTTTTCTCTCCCAAACACTATTTTAAAACCAATTTTGAAACACTGATAGGTTGGACAAATATTGTAAGATTCCATTTACATGAGGTGTTTAGAATAGTCAAATTCATACAGGGAGTTAAATCTGTGGTTACCAGGGGATGGGGGAAGAAGGGAATGGGAAGTTACTCTTTACTGGGTAGGGTTTCATGTGGGAAGCTGAGAAGGTTCTGGAAATGGATGGTGGTGATGGCTGCCCAACAATGTGAATGTACTTAGTGCCACTGAACTATGCACTTAAAAGTAATTTAAATGATTTTTCCCAGTTGAATTGTAAGATACTTTATCTTTTGAGGCAACTCTTCAGGTTCCAAGTTTAACAATCTTGTATGATGCACACAGCATTGAAGCAATTTGTTGCATTGCTTCCAATGCAAGATATCCTCTTGCATTGGATATCTCAGAGGCAGCCTCAGCTTCCTACCCATGGGTCATTTGTACCACGCCAGGACCAACCCCCTGAGCTCTCCACTCTTCATTTACTGAGACTTTTCACGTAGCTTCTCAAAGGAGTTCCCACCTACTCCTGCCACCCCCACCCCTGACACCCTGTTGGTCTCACAGCTACTTTTTAACCCCCCAGAAATTCTGGGGGCTTTGCTGTTCACAGGCCTCGTGTGCCACCTTAGACAGCTGGGAGGGGGGCTGTGTCTGGGTGAGGCACCAGGGTTTGTATGTAGGGAAACGCAGGGAAAGGAAGTCAGTAAAGTGGGAGTGTGAGAAATCTTGGCGTATACTGCAAATGAACACAAAAAACGAGTTAGCACCAATTTCATCAAATGGGTGGCACTTAAACAACAATGGCATAATTGACCAAAATAAATGAGCTTTTTCTTCATTGTTCCAAAAATTATGGGGGAGCCATTATGAGCCAAAAGTTGTCATAGCGGCATTGAGAGGATGCATTTTTGTCCCCAAGCCTAACCCTAACCCTAACCCTAACCCTAACCTTAAACTAATCCAACCCTAACGCTAAAAATAATCTGAACTCAAAATGTAAAACCAATTCTAACCCTGTCGTTTAACCTGTCCCTTACACTAACCCTAATCTAAACCCCAACCTGGAAGATACCTCTTCCTCTACCATTAATTGTAACTCTGATCGTAATCTCAACCCTAACCCTAACCCTAACCCTAACATTACCCTAATTTAAATCTAAAGCCTCCTCCCAAAACTAGCTCTAACCCTAAACCTTATCATAAACTCAACCTGAATCCTCACTCTAACTCCAACCAGAACCAACATTGAGAAGATACTGAGAAGTCCCAGACCAGTTGGGGAGATCAAACGGGCGCTAACTGTAGAATGTGAGAAGGGCTATAAGCAATGGACAAATGTCTACTCTTTTGGTTGCAAGGGGCAGAAATCCACTGAGCTTTAAATAAAAAAAGAATGCGATGACTCACAGGACGGAAAAGTTTAGACACAGTTGCATCCAGGCACTCACATCTTAGAAATCTCTCCTCTGATATCTTCACTCTTTGCGGTCCTCATTCTGGGACAGGCTCACCTCTTGAGGTGACTAGATTGATCTAAGCTGACTTCTTACTAGTTTAGCAAGTGCAATGTAAAGAGAGCTCTTTTCCTACAGTTGTAACTAAAGTTCTAGAAGCGAGTCTCACTGAGTTAAAGTTCCCATCTCGAGAGCTGAGGGATGGAGAAGAAGAGGGGGTTGGCTCTACCCAACTATATAGACAAGTCAAAGGGTGAGAGAGATGTCACAAAAAAAGAGAGAATGAATCCTGGCCTGACAAACTATTTTCCTCACCACAGTGTGAAAGTTTAGATGAGGGAGTGGGCTGGTCTCCTGTAGGAAATTGGAGGTGACTTCCTAGAGGGACCAGTATTTAAACTGGTCTTTATGACCCGGAGAATGGGTAGGATGTGGTCATGGGAGAGAAAGAAGGTTGAGAGGGAGGGCCCAGCCTACCCAAGGGAGAAATAGCACAAAAAATATGAATATTAATCAGTGACTTTAGATGAAAAAGTTCTATGTGATCAGCCTATTATTAGGTGATACAAATTGGTCCAGAGAAGACAACATTAAGTTGAGGCAGGAGCGACCTCTTGAGCCCACCTCAGCAGACCCTGGAGACAGCTTTGGTCTTTAAGTAATGATAATATGACTTCTTGAAAATAAGCAGGGCAAGCCATAATGCAATTTTAAGTGACCTAAATGTCAGGTCACCGTCATTCTTGGTCAATAACACACAAGCAAAATACCTATAGAAGCTGCTGAGGATGTTAGGCTATTCCCTAGGTTGGGGTATAATTTGTGAAGGAAGTTTTCTTTTGGTGCTCTTGGATTTTGTTTTCTTTTGTCTTTTGATGTGTGGTGATACAGGAGAGAATCTTACCCACCATGAGACTTCCAATGGCCTCATGTGGAAGAAAAATAAAGGTAAAAGAGTGTTTGAACCACAGGATCAAAGAAAGCAATACCAAACTCTTAAAAACAATTTGAATATTTTTCTTCTGTTTCACTTTTTTGATTTAAAAAAATATAATAAAAACCCACAAAGAGCTTTATTTATGAAAAATATACCTCTGTGGCCTGCTTTCAGCCATCATTAGAAGAGCAACTTTTCAGATATGGGTGCTGCTCAAAAAATTCTTGAAAATTCTGAGAGGTTGTGTAATGTTGAATGCTTCCAAGGCTCGAATTGGGAGTCATAACAACAGCTCTGGGCCTAGAAATGCTTCCAAATCTCAAAGGTTTTCATTTAAATTAAAAAAAATTCCTAGTATATATGCTCTAAGCCCTTCAATCCACGGTCATGTGATCAGTGGATTTTCATTTCATTGTAGACCCCTCCTCTTGGGCTAATTCTACACGGAAGACAATTTTGATAAACAATAGGTAACCATTGTCATCCAGCCCTTTCTCAACAAATGCAAAGAACAAGGAAGTAGAACAAAAGAGATTCGGGAAAACAAAAACAACTACAGCCAACATTTATTCTTGATTTTTGTCACTATTTCTCTCATGCTTCCTCATTTTCCACAACACATTAAATATACAATAACCAAAACTTCATTAATATACACATAAAGAAAACATGCGCAGCATGTAAGTATGCAGGTGTAGTAGGTATTACGTAAACCCTGTCAGTGATTGGTCTCTGTGGGGGGCTCCATGTGGCCTGCGGTGGGCTTGTGACATTCCCAGGTGGGAAATCCTCAAATGAAGAGCAGCGTAAGTCACCCTTCGCTAAGAAAGGCTAATGACACCAAAGTTTCTGTTCAAACTAAGGGACAAGGCTCCTCTTTTAATTTTTAATAATACTTTGTCTTTTCTCCAACAAATATCTTTAAATTTGTGAAATACTAACGGAGACAGGAGTGAGACACAGGATGGATAAAAAGTAGAAATGGAATCCAGGAAGTTCTGTGGTGGGTGACTGATAAATCTCCTTGATGAAGAAAAAATGCACAGATTATTTCATCATCGCATCTTTCCCTAAAGGGGAAAAACATATACGTTTTGTTTTGGCATAAATAGCTAAGACTTTTGCAGAGGAGAAAAGTGTCATGGGAAGATGGAAACTATCTCTAATGTCTATCACACACGAAATAACTAAAAGTAATAAAATATTATAAGGCAAGAACATATCTATAAAAATTACTGTGCACGTGTTGGATGAAAAGCAAAATTATGGGATTAAATGGTTGTGTTACTGAAATAGCACTTGGTACATAAACGCCAACATTCCTTTTCAAATTCACGTTCTCAGAGGTTTGACTTCAGATGCCTGAGCACTTTCAACATTGTCTTTGCCTTTATTCTTCTTTATTCGGATAAACGCAAATGCTAAAATTATACCTGAAACAGAAAACTCAGGGTCAAACAGATGGAATCTTAAAATGTACTGTCCCATTCATTTAGAAAGTAGTACCGTGGTAGGAAAAAATGACTCATACAATTTCATTTTTGTTTGTGATTCAACAAAGTTTCGTTGCCCTGGTGAATAAGGGATTCTAGGCCTTGGCCTTCTTGGATAAGTAAGCTTATCACTTATCTTATTGCTAGTAAGTATGCACCAAGTCTCAAATCATTTCTAAGCTGGTGGCTATTTTTTCATCTCTATCAAGGAAAATAGAACTCAATGCCTGCATTCCTCTGAAAACTAAGCGTGTAATTATGTGACAGAATTCCCAAATTTTGCACATAGTCGATAAATACTGATTCCAGACCTTTGTCCCTTTCCATAAAAGAAATAGTGTAATCAGAACCAGCAAGCTGTTCTCAGACCTGTTCACATACCCAACCCTATTTTCACTGTGTCCACATCAAATATCACACTTTCTTGGCACCTTCCTCATGGTTTCAGTTTGAGTAGACTGCCTAACCTTTCAGATTTCTCCCATCTCTGAACTCCTACAAAATTACACTGTGTGTTTTGGCACTGAATGTATACTGTAAATCAGAGACCAACACGGAAAAGGGAGTTATTTTTTAAAAAATTAACTTGGCAGTAAGTTCACAGGAGGATTGTGACAGAAAAGACTGGATGCTCAGAGACCCGTTAAGAAACTTAAAGCAAGGACCCTGGCAGGACACCTCTGGGGGCCCTGGAGTCTCTCCAATCTGGTGGGCTCGTCCCCCCACACCAATGCACCCAAAAAAGTGGACAGAGGCTGGGCCTCGCAGCCATGTGGCACGCCAGTGCATCGGCAGCAGTTGTGGCTGAACACCACAGCCAACGGAGCCAGGAGTCTCTCCAACATACCAGTGCCCTCATGACAGCTGTGGCTGGGCCTTGGCAGCCGGTGAGGCCAGTGGCCAGCCCTGACCAATGGCAAGCCCACACAGTAATGGCACAGCCAAACAGGAGGGTGCACGCAGCCCACGTGTGACACCCCTGGAGTCCCCGGCTCTGGTGCCAGGAGGGACTGTGCCACTGGACCTCCTGAGAAAGCTTCCATGCAAGGGCACTCTCGACACCGCAAGACAAAGCTGATCTACCTAATGTGCAGAACACAGAGACTTAAGCAAAATAAGGATACAGAGGACTATGTTCCAAACCACAACAAAAAAATAGAAAAGGAACTCAATGGAATAAGCAATCTCTCAGATAAAGAGTTCAAAGTAAAGATCATGAAGGTGCTCACTGAACTCAGGAGAAGTATGGATGAACACAGAGAGAACTTCAACAAAAAGATGGAAGCTATAAACGAGAACCAGTCCGTACTGAAGAACACAATAACTAAAATGAAAAACACTAGAGGGAATCGATAGCAGATTAGCTGATGCAAAAGAACAGATAAGTGATATGGAAGGCAGAGTAGTGAAAGTCACCTAATCAAAACAGCAAAAAGAAAAGAGAATTAAAAAATATCAGGAGAGCCCTGGCTGGTGTAGCTCAGCAGATTGAGTGCAGGCCTGCGAACCAAAGGATCGCGGTTCGATTCCCAGTCAGGGCATATGCATGGGTTGCAGGCCAGTTCCCAGCAGGGGATGCATGAGAGGCAACCACACATTGATATTTCTCTCCCTCTCTTCTTCCCTTCCCCTCTAAAGATAAAATAAATAAAATCTAAAAAATAAAAAAATAAATATTAAAAAAATATAAGAGATCTCTGAGACAATATCAGGTTTATTAACACTTGCATCATAGAGGTCCCAGAAGGAGAAGAAAAAGAGAAAGGACAAAAAACTTGTGTAAGGAAATAATGGCTGAAAATGTCCCTAACCTGGCAATGGAAACAGACATCCAAGTACAGGAAGCACAGAGAGTCCCAAACATGATGAACCCAAAGAAACCCACATCAAGATACATCATAATTAAAATTTCAAAAGTTAGACACAAAGAGAAACATCTTAAGAGTAGCAAGAAAAAAATTACATACAGGGGAACTCCCATAAAACCAGCACGACAAGAAATATTTTAAAAAGTTCTTTGAGCAGAAAAAGAAAAGGCCAACACTAGATATGGGAAGATCTATGAAAGGAAAAATCTCACTGGCAAAGGCAAACATGTAGTAAAAGTGATCAACCGCTTATAAAGCTAATAAGAGGGTTAAAAACCAAAAGTAGTAAAATCATTTCTATCAATAATAATTAGTTAAGAGATAAAAACATACAAACACACAAGGACACATAGTGTCAAAACATAAAATGGGGGGTAAAAAATGTCATGCGTTTGGAATGCGTTTGAACTTAAGCAATCATCTACTTAAAATAGACTGTTACATACATAGGCTGTTATATACGAGTCTCATGGCAACCAGAAACAAAACCCCTATAATAGACACACAAAAAAATAGAGAAAGAAATCTAAAAATAACACTAAAGAAACTCATCACATCACAAGGGGTGGAAGCATGAGAAAAAGAAAGGAACAGAGAAGAACTTCAAATACAACTAGAAGACAACTAACAAAGTGGCAATAAACACATACTATATGACTTCACTTATATGTGGAATCTAATAACAAAACAAATGAACAAACAGAATAGAAACAGACTTATAGATATAGAGAACAAACTGTTGGTTGCCAGAGGATAGGAGCATGGGTAGAGGATGGGCAAAAAAAGGTGAAGAAGAATAAGAGGTACAACTTTCCAGTTATAAAATAAATAAGTCACAGGGATGTAACGTACAGCATAGGGAATATAGTCACTAGTATTATAACTTTGCATGATGACAGATGGTCACTAGATTTATTACAGTGACCACATTGTAAGATGTATAATTATCGAATAACCAAATGGTACACCTTAAACTCACATAATATTGTATGACAACTATACTTTAATAAACCTTTATTCTATGGTTATTTTTTTTAAAAAGAATCTTGCATTAATCCCAACCCTATTTTGACAAAAGAATATGAAAGAATAAGATTCTATTACTCCTATCTCTGTATATCACCAAACTCATTACTCACTAATCTTTAACTTGTAGCAAAATCATGAGATTAAATGGTCATATTAGTAAACAGCTGTTTGGTGCATAACCTCAAAAACCCTTTCAAGAAAGGAGGTCAATTAGAATAAGAAAAGGCATAGAGGCAGAGGGGATCTTGGTAACTGAGTGGGACCTCAAAAAGCTACTTCAGTTAGTATGAAAGGTGTGCACCAGATGTCCTCAGGGAGAAATGATGGTCACCACGTACATGTTAAGACGGGTAATGGCCACGTCACGAAGGCCCTTCGATGTCATAATAATGAGGAGTTTGAATGGAAGGGTATAAGGAAATGAGATCCCCTTTAGTGCTGTGAATCAGAGTCCAGTGTGACAGATTGGATTGTAGCAGAAAAGATCAGATGCTTAGAGACAGATTAAGAATACTTGAAACAATCTCAGCCTTCATTTAAAAAAGGAAGGATGCGAAACTGTATAAACCCCTACACTCAGGTACACATGAATTGATGAGGTATTTATTTATAAAACTTAGCTTGTGGGGAGCACGACAATTGTAAAAGAGTAATTACTATAGCAGGCACTGAGATTCACAGACGAGCAGACAGCTAGCGCAGGGACTGTGCTGCTTAGCCAGACCAGGGGCCAAGGCTGAACAAAGCCTCTAACGCAGTGGGATGGTTGTGGTTAAAAAGGATTTACGGTCCACAGTCATGGACAGTTACAAAGGGAAGTTCTGCCACCGTTCAGGTGTGTCAGCATCTCCCCTGGAAAGCTAACTGCTCCCTGTTCCAACATGGCAGATGACAGCATAAGCCCTGTGAGTTAGGTTCTGTGATGTCTTGCCCACCGCCGCACTCTGCAGACCAAACACAGCGCCTGGCATGTAGCTGGGGCACAGCTTCTGCACCTCTCCTGTATCATGAATGCTTAGCAACTAGGCCTAGAATATAACCACTTACGTTTTCAAGCTTCTTATGTTATAATATTTCCCAAAGTAACCCACAAGGTGGATGGTGGTACTAAAACAGTATCTCTCAACCACGAAAGTTTCATATGGTTTACTGATGATCTCTGTTCTTGGTTATTGTCCAGGTTGCCATTGGAGAAGCTACCACAGCAACCCATTAAGACAGACCCTTAGGTGAGCTAATGTTTCTGAGGACCAGGACAGAAATCCTGGAATCTGAGATATTCCACTCACCAATGACCAAAAACGTGGTCAGGAGTATGCCAACCGCCATGCCTGCAGTAGGCATTCCGGGATGGTGACCCGCAGGCCTGAAGCAACTTCCTTCTGTGCATGTGCAGAAAGTAACTGAAAAGCAGAACGATATTTGGTAGTTTAAATTTTTAAGTGAACTGAGGAGTCAAAGACAAGAATTCTTTCAAACTACCCATGATAATACCCCAAACCACCTGCAGCAAAATACCTACCTGGTAAAGAGACAGTCCTTTCCAAGGGTGGCCGGCCACCATCGTTGATGCGGATTGGGATGCTGTACACTCTCTCCTCGAAGCTTGTGTGCTTGGTGGAGAGTCTGGCATGAGTTCCTGTCGCAGTAGGAGTAAAACAAATGACAAGGAACACAACTTCAGACCCTGCATCAGCAGCAATGAAGCTCATCTTTGGACCATGCACTAAGGGTGACTGGGAAATGGTTAGATATGCGTCAAACTATCCGAAGTATCACCACTCCACCTGTACCTGCTATAATGTCAAAAAGGGCTAAAGCATTTTTCAAGTTCTCTATTCATGATTTCTCTGTAGAAACAAATACTAAATCCAGTCAGCTATCATTATTCCAAGTAGTGATGTTTTAGAAAGTTGCCATTAAACATCGATTTAGGAAAAAAAAATTTGAAGAAATAATTGCTAATTTTCCCCCAAAGTTAGTAAAAATTAAATCCTCAATCCAAGAAGACCAGCAAATCTCAGGGAAAAGAAAATCAGAACTATGACAAAGCATATAATAATCAAATGGCTTAAAGCTAGTAATTTAGAGAAACATCTTAAAAGCATCCAAAAAAAAAAAAAAAGACACATTACATACAAAAGAACAAAAAAGAAAAAGTGCAATCCAGAACACACTGGAGAAATATCTTTAAAGTACTGAAAGAAAAAAGTCTCAATAAATTAAAAAGTATTCCAGCCAAATGTTCTCTGGTCACTATGGAATTCAGTTAAAAATATACAGATATTTGGAAACTAAATAACATACTTCTAAATAACTCATAGGTCACAGAAGAAATCTAAAGAAAAATTATGAAGTATTTTGAACTGAATGAAAATGAAAACAATACATCTCACTTTGTGGAATGCAATTAAAGAGATAATAAAAGATAAATGTATAGCACCAAGTGCCTATGTTAACAGAAAAAAGTTCTCAAATTAATTACCTCAGCTTCCACCAAAATGAAAATAGAATAAATTAAATATAGCATAAGAAAAATAAAGGAAATAATATGTATCTGATAATATAATATTATCATACATAATATTATCATATATAATATGTATCATACATAATATTATCATATAATATGTATGAAATACATACTATGTATTTCATCTGAGCAATGAAATACAAAATAAAACAAGATAAAGGGTAAAAGCAATGAAATCTAAAGCTGGTTCTTTGACCCTGGCGGGTGTATGTAGCTCAGTGGATTGAGTGCAGGCCTGCGAACCAAAGGATAGCGGTTCGATATCCAGTCAGTGCACATGCCTGGGTTGCAGGCCAGTTCCCAGCAGGGGATGCATGAGAGGCAACCACACATTGATGTTTCTTTCCCTCTCTCCTTCCCTTCCCCTCTAAAGATAAATACATAAAATTTTTTTAAAAAGAGCTTTAAAAAAATAACGCGGGTTCTTTGAGAGTATCGATAAAATTAATAATCTCTTGCCAGACTGATCAAGAAAAAAAAGAAGAGACATTGTTTTCCAACATCAGAATGAGGTGATATCACTATATAGTCTGTAGATATTAAGAGGATAATAAAATAATATTATAAATAACATGTGCCAATAAATTAGACAAATCAAATCAAATAGACAAATTATATGAAAGATATAAACTATCAGCTCCACCAAGAAGAAATCTATAATTTGAATAGCCCTATATCTATTAAGAAGTTGTATTTGTTGATGAAACTTCCTACAAAGAAATCTCCAGGCCCACATGGCTTCAAACTTTAAGGAAGAAATAAAAAATAATTTTACACAAACTCTTCCAGATAACTGAAGAGGTAGGATGCATTTTCACTCATTCTACGAGGTTAGCAGTACTCTGACATCAAAACCACACAGAGACACTGCAAAAAAAAGAGAAAAATGTAGGCTAATATGCCTCATGAATACAGATGCAAAAATTCTTAAAATGTTATCAAATCAAATCCAACAATATTAAAAAATGCTAATATTTCACAACCAAGTAGACTTTATCCCAGAAAGAGCAGACTGGTTTAAGATCCAAAGTTGATTGATATAATTGAAAATTTATGGAATCTAAAAAAAAAAGAGAGAATTGATGATGAGGCCCGCAATGTTATAGAATAGAAGAGCCACACTGTGCAAGTTCCCAAAGCGTGAAGGTCCTTCCTGGAGCTTGGGAGAAAGATTCTGCGCTGTGCTGCAAGCATACCAAGGCAAACAAAAACTAATTTCATCATCCAACAGTGTTTTACTCAGTGTACTTTGGACAACTCACCATTGATTTTGGAAACCTCCCAGTCTTTTTGTAAGCTTTCACTGCCAAGGGAAAACGTAAACTGTGGACCCCGAAATGACGGCTGATCATCATCTGTAGCCTCAAAAATGAGACTTCCGGGTTGTCTGAGGGGATGGCAGAAGGACAGGCCTGTGTACTCCTTTGCCAGCCGGGGGGGATTGTCGTTCACGTCCGTGAGGGCCAGGTGGAAATCCACCACGCTGCTCAAGGAGGATCCACCTAAGGGGCGGAGTGATTCAAACAGGGTATCAGCTCTCTCATCTCCTCTTGGTAAGAAAGGACATTTCCTTTTTTTTTTTTAATTACAATTCAAGTAGTTGGGTATATTGAGGCAGTTGAAAGGTAACAAACTCTTAGAATCAGACCTGTTTTCATTTCCTGGTTAAATAGTCTTAATGATAATAATACCTAAGATTTATGTGCTAATATTTTGTGTACATCACTTCAAAATGACTCTAATTTACATTTATGGATGGGCAGACTGAGGCTCAGAGTTCTGTGACTTGCCCAAGGTCATATATACGCAAGAGAAGCCTCCAACCCAGAAGCTCTGACGTTACAGCCCATACCTTCAATTGCTCCTCAACACTGACTCAGGCATGTTTGTCAGGTTCTCTACGCCTCATGCCTTCCACTGTAATACATGTGGTTTGGGGAGAATCCCACAAGTAGTGCTCTTAGAAAATAGTGAAGGGCTACACAAGAGTGGTGAAACATTGGGACTCAGCAGCCTGAATAGTTGGTAACTACGCGAACGTGAGCAAGCTACTTAACTGCTCAGTGCCTTGCTTGCTCATCCGTAAACTATGGTCAATAACAGTGCCTACCCCATAGTGTTGTATGAGGAGTAAGCGCTTTACACTGAGTGCTTAAACGGGGCTGTCAGTGCGGCGCAAAAAACCCTGTTCTCATTCTCCCTGACTTCAATCACAGATACCATTTCTGCCATTTCTGGCTCCAACCTGCTTCAATTCCAGTGAACTCTGTTTTCTGGCTTTTCTTTTCAACTGTCTTCTATGCCCCTGACCACACTTAACCAAAAGAGGAAAAGCTACTGTGCTCTTGAGGTCATTTCACCCTATTTGCATTATTTCAGGGTGGACAACTGCAAAATGGAGCAGGGTTTTGAACCCTGGTCTTCGTTCATAAATCTGTGAAATGTGAGAGGTCCCTAGGAAGCATGCCAATCGAACTTTGACCGCCCCCTCCCCCCCGCAACAGTGTGTTGTAGTGGAATGTACAGCAGGAAGGCCCAGCCAGAAGCTTCCTCCTAATTAATCGGGAGCTGTTAAATCAAGAATGTACCTAAATGTGTACAATGTGATAGTGGAACATGCTGGCTAGAAACAAGCAAGAGAGACCCAGTGACTGGCCTGCCTTGGCGTGGCTGGTCCACTCACGCACGTCCCCTTAAACTCAGCACACACTTCTGCATTTCCACCCTCGTTGGTTTCATCTGACTGTGGTACTTTGTTTCCATTCATCTTTCACAGGTGGGTGACGTTTTTATGATGCCTACCTACTGAAATGCTCCCTGTTCCAGCTCCCATCCCTGGGCCACACATTTTGAAAGTTTATATTTTGGTCTAATACTGTATGTATTTAGTCATAATTTGTTCAATTCTCATTCTTTGGTATCAACAGAATTCCAACTCAAAGTTGAAAAGTTCCATTTAAATGCAAAGAAGCTCCATATTTTAATTACCAGTCTTATCACTGGTAAGCATACAACTTCTGTGAGTTTGTTTTAATTTTATTTTTTTTAATTCTCTGGAACTCCACATTTAGAACCAGTGGGTGATATATATCACCACAATCAAATTAAATAGGATGCCAAGTTTACATAAAGATAAACATCCTTGTCTTTTTTAAATAATAAGTGTTTCCAAAGATCACCCTACTTCATCAAAACAGTTACCCAGGGCCACCCAAACCAACTGAATCAAAACCAGTAGGTGAACTCCCAGAGTATGCACTGAGCAGCCCCTCAGGTGATTCTGGCATAGATCAAAGTGAGAGCATCACATAAAGCCTTTTGTCTCAAACAGGACGAGGCCTGAGCTGTTGCAGTTTAAGGCTAAAGGAGGAAGTAATGGTATAGGTCAGCCAGGCAGTGGTTTGACCCCACTTCCAGGAGAAACCCCCAACCACTTCGGAAAAGCTAGGTAGCTCAGCAGGAACCAGGGGACCTCCCCGGAGCTGTAGCCGCTTCAGGAAACCAGAGTGAGCAGCACCCACAAACCCTAGCCAGACTGCAGGGACAACCCTGAAGGTGCTCAGGGCACAGGCAATTCTCTTGAACAATATCAGGCAGTAGTTCCCTCTGCTTTGGTACCCTTCCTGTCCTTCCACTATAAGATATTCGGACAATCTGCCCTAGTGAGCTTCCCCACCCACTGTCCCTCCCTCCTATTTCTATTGCTGTAACCCCTGATAATTTGTTATTTTCTTGTTTGCTCACCTACTTCCGTTGCCACCACTTTTACCCGATACAGACTCTCCGCTTCTCTGTCCAGTGGAGCCGCACTAAAGATCTCGCCAGTGACAGGGTCAATTTTAAGCCAGCCTCTCCTGTCGCCTCTCAGTGAATAACTTCATAAGGTGAGAAGAGCAAAAGAAAGCCCACATTACTTTACATGAAAACATGAAGGTAGTTTCTGCATAATTATGCTATTGTGTCAACACTATCCCTTGCATAATATTCATGGCATATTTAAAAGATCATTATTGAACATTATTAATGCTTTTATTTGCATACCATTAATCTTCAAAACAACAATTTGCTCATCTTTACAAAGTGGTAGCTGTACTTGTTTTATTAGAAAAGGTATAGTTACATACTGTGGTGGGAAAGTGTTAAACTTTCCTGGCAATCAAAGAACTCCAGTGAAAACAATCTGGAAGTACCTATTAAGACTGATTAGCAAACCACCCTTCTAGGAAAACTTGAACTCCCAGTGGTGGAGACATTGTGTGAATGTGTGGATACTCAGAGGCTGCTGGTGGCCAGGTGAATGCTCATTCGATACACATCCGTTGAGTGCTTAGCAAATACCAGGCGGCGGACCAAGACAGGAGATTACAAAAGGGGTTCTTAGGCCCGTAGAGGAGACGGACCCAGAGATAGATAATTCCAATAAAATACGGTACAGACAATAGGAGGGGCCCAATGGAGTCCCAGAGAAGTTCATGAGACTCAGAGCAGTCCTTCTGAAGAAGTAGATGTTAACTAAGGTAAGAAAAAGGAGGTGGCTTTAAGCAGAAGAGATCACACAAGCTCATGCAGAAAGGCCAAGGAGTAGCTCATATCTTTTCCTTGATCTATCTGAGAAATTTTCTTAAGTGACTTTGTTTCCCCACTCATAAACTCAAACTTTTATTCACTTGTTTCTGACTAATGATTTTCAATTTGTTTTCCTTTTTATTGAATTTATTGGGGTGACACTGGTCAACAAAACCTACAGGTTTCAGGTACACACTTCTGCGACACATCACCTGTACACTGTATTGTGTGCTCACCACCCCAAGTCAAGTCTCTGTTCATCACCATTTATCTGCCCCCTCACCCTCCCCTACCTCCTTCTACTCCCCCTGGCAATCACCACACTGTTGTCCATGCCCATGAGTACTGATTTTTCTAAACAAATTTTAAATAGATTTTTAGAGAGAGAGAGGAAAGGAGAGAAAGAGAGAAACGTTGACTTGTTGTTCCACTCATTTACACTTATTTACACATTCATTCGTTGATTCTTATATGTGCCTGACCTGGGATCAAACCCACAACCTTGGTGTATTGGGATCGTGCTCTAACTAACTAAGCTTCCTGGCCAGGGCAAGACTAGTAAGTTTTATAGCATTCTCGTGAGGAGGCAGAAGCATATGTTAAAAAATAAATAGCTGTAAAATGATAAACACATGCCCCCCATCAGAATTTGTGAGTCTTATGTATGGAGTATATCTCTACTAAACCAAACAGTACAGGCCCTCACTGGTCTTTCCCTCTTTATGAAACTAGAGAAGGGGTAAACTAGAAGAGTAAAACCATAGGTGATAACTTTACCTTTTGACAGTCAGAAAAAGGTCTTAGACTTGATTCCAAGTGCCTAAATGGCAGCTCTTTGGGAGGCAAGACTTCCCACAAATGTCTAAAGAAACTTAAGGAATCATCATGATAACCACATGCACTGGTGTATGTCATGCTGAAATATTTGTTGTATCTTAGTAGGGCTATTGTACAATAGAAGCAAAAGAACTGGGCTCAAGTCCCATCCATGTGCTCATTAACTATGCAGCCTCACAGAGGTTAAAGAGGTTATAGATGCAGATGCGATTTACACACACACATATATTTCTTGGGCAAATCAATTATCACTGTACATTTTTAAGGCAGATCTGTGTGAATCCTATTGCACTGAAAAAATGATTAAGAATTGCTAAGATGGAAAGAGGTATACATTTGTTTAACCCCCTCAGCCTGAGCACCAGCCCCCTAGGGGTATGCTGTAGAATGAGTCCTGTTGCCCCATATCAGCTCTCCAGAGAGCAAAGGAACCTATACATTCTACATGCAGAAGATCCCCTTAAACTTGTCAGGTGGCTGAGTCTTTCCAGCTGGGCTTTTGTTTCATTCTCTCTCTCTAGACCTCCAGTCTGCTTCAGGGGTTGGGCTGAAACCCTTCCCCGAACCCGAGCCTCTGGGACTGGTTCAGACATAGGACCTGGGTTTGGGCCTCCCCGTCTTTAGTTCTCCATCTCCTGAACCACCAGCTTTCAGTGGGACTACAGTGAGTGGCCAGATGGAACTTGACATGCTTCCCACTTGCCCGAAACTGTGTTTCCCTCCCTCTTCTCCTGGGGAACTGACCCCTTCAGGAACCAAGGTCAAGTTCACTATGTGCACTGGATGTGACTTCAGACCACTGGCTGCTCCTTTAGGAGAGAGCCTTGGAGTCAGGCCAGCTCCTCGGCTCCTCCTAGTCCTTCTTCTCTCCCAGTGGCCTTGGTCACAGCACAGCTTGGATTGCCCAGCCCTGCTCTCTACCTTATGTCCAGACCTTCCGGATCCTTGGCAGTCACATTGCCCACTTTAGTGCCTTTAGCCACATCTTCACTGACTTTTGCTTGGAACACGTGCTGGGAAAATTGAGGTGCTTCATTCACATCTGTCACAAAAAGAGTGAATGCGGCAAAAGAGCTGGCATTGTACTGTACCGCAGACACCAGGGGCTCAGGATTCTCCGCTTGGAACACAATGTTGTGAATGGCTGCTGTTTCAAAATCAAGAGGCTGTGTAGGGGGAAAAAAGAGAGAGAAAATTAATTTGAAGATGACTCGCTCCCTTA
Source organism: Anoura caudifer (assembly GCA_004027475.1). NCBI lineage: Eukaryota > Metazoa > Chordata > Mammalia > Chiroptera > Phyllostomidae > Anoura > Anoura caudifer. The sequence continues at coordinate 6,829 of PVKU01008851.1, read as the reverse complement.
AAGTATCCAGGCCCTATTCTCCTGTAAAAACTCTTGCAGAGCAGCAAGCCTCAAGTCAGTGCCAGCAAACACCTACTGCTCCAAATGATAACAGAGCTACAAGAAAGTCCGTGCCGCAGGGTTTACTAGTGCATGTAATGTGCTGATATGCATTAAGGCTCTCCTAGGAGAGCCAATCAATGCGCACTCCTCAAATTTATTTTACCCTGGGACAGTTCATTCATTCATTCAGCGGAAACTTACGGATTCGCTCAAGTGAATTCCCAGAAGACAGCGTGGGAAATGCTTAGATAGAGATTTCCATATTATATGGAGGATGATTTTTCAGGAACCTCAGGATCCAAACTCCAAAATAAAATTCCTTAAACTCAGGGAGGGTGAGAAAGGTCAGAAGAGAGGATTGAAAACATAGTTGACCTGCTCTTGTTCCAGGTCATTCCAGACAGGACCAGAAATGAAAAATCAAGAAACCTATTTCAGTTTAGTATGAGGAAGAATGAAAGAGTTAGGACTCCCCAAGAAAGAAAAAGTTGCTCCAAAACAATAGGTTCCCAACTCTGCAAGTTCTTCGAGAGTGGGCTCAAACAGCCTGTGACAGGCTGGCATGGAAAGGACTTACACGTCATCTAAGCAATTGGCTCTGTGGGACTTGTAAGGACTCCCTCAAGGCACAGAGTCCATGATTCTGTGAGGAAAACCCCTAGAAACCGAAATCTAAATATTAGGTGCATATGTAACCTTTTTTCTAGGGAGAGGATACGTGGATTTGTCGGTCTCAGTGGTACCCAGGACCTAAAAAAGGTGAAGGAACCAAAGCAAAGCCCAAAACGCACATTATAGATGATAGAACCTGCACTATTTTATTCACTCCTTCATGCCTGGAGGACCCAGGACCTCTTGGAGAGCTGTCAATCCTTTAACTTTGGTTTGTATCTATTTATAGCACTGGTTAAACAGAACCGGTCATACCCATTTGTGAAGAGAAAAACTCAGGGAGCGTTCAACACGCAATGGCATTAGCTCAGCCTGCTCTTCCTTAATTAACATCTGAAAAAGATTCTCCTCGAGTCAGAAGTTGGCTCAATGCTGTCTCTTAAGATCAGCTTCCCTGATCCCTACCCTCCATCCCCAAATGGATGAGCCCCACATCCTCTGCTACCTCATAGTACCCGTGTCAGGATTCTAGTTGTTTCTTGATCCGTTTTAGATTCCTACTGACCATAAGCTCTCTGAGGGGAGGAATTGTGTTACATTCATCACTACTTTTCATCTCTTCCTTGACATGCAGTACCCAGTTCAGTCAGGAAACATACAGATGAGAAGGTGTTGGTCCTTCCTGAGTCCTTAAGGGCTCCAGAGGAAAGAGTCCAGATGAGATCTCTGCCTTCCAGAGACCCCTCTCCCCTATGCACACACACAATATCACAACCCAATTTCTAGTTCAATGGAAAGATTGCCCGTATGGAAGAGAAAAATTATATATAAAGATACAAAGTCATTTGAGATAAGCAAGAAGCAATCGACAGAATATAAATATAAAGCATGTATAATGTTGAAAGCCAGCTGAGATGTAAAAAAGAGAGAGCTTGTTCACAGAGATAAGCGCCCAGTGTCTGCAGGGTATGGCCCCACAATGACCTCTTGGTCACTACCACATGGTCTGATAGGGCTCCTCACCTCGGGGGGGGGGGGCGGTGGGAAGGGTGGGGGTTGGGGAACTAGAGCTTCCACTCCCAGAGACCCACTCCTCCTCTCAGGGATGAAGGCAGAGGCGTCACACTGAGAAATCCGGCAGATGGAACCGAAAGGCAGCAGCCCCTAGAAGCCCACGATGAGGACAAAGTCCAAGGGCTCTGTTCCTCGCTGGTCCAGCCATGGCCAGGCTCAGGCAGGCAGCATAGTTACCTGGGTGCTCAGGCAGAGGGGGCACATCGCCACCAAACAGGTCCCAGGTCTCGTCCCTGTGGCTTTCCCATCCTGTCACTGTGGCCCTCAGAGGTGAGGGATAAAGAAATGAGACAGGACATCTACAACTGAGAAGTAGCCTGTGTTACCAGAACAGAACATGTGAGGCTGAGAGTAGAAAGAGGTGGAAGAAAAGACCACGTACATCAAGCTGAAGAGCTGAGACTTTATACTTGAGGAGCAGAGACATGTTAAGCACCAGACTGACAAGGTCAGATTAGTGTTTTAGAAAGATAACTCTGGGAGCAGCCACGTGAGGGATGGCTTTGAGGTGACCCTGACTCAGACAGGGAGATCAGTGAGGAAAGGGGTCAGCTCCCCTTAAACACTCATTAAAGGGAAGAACGAATGAAAAAAGGAGCAGCCAGCCATTGATCAGTCTGCTTAGCTTTCACACCAGGAAAAAACCCTGAGCCAGATCTTCCAGGGAAAAAACTAGAACTGAAAGATACTAAATTAGTTCATGATAAGAAGCAGAGCTTAATCAAGGAAAAGATTTGTCAAGCCATGTGTATCATCTTTCATAACACAGGGATGTGCCTTCAGAACCTACACGAGAGACCCATCACGCCTCTTAGGGCGGCCTCAGGTCCTGTCTGGGAGACACAGTCATCCAATAAGCTCAAAAATACGCTGCAGTTCCTCTTCTGCACACAATTGCTTGAAAGGTCAAACCTAGTGATTTAGATTCAGCCTGAAGGCAGAGGTAAAAGTTGCAGTGGGGGGTATTTAACATTTTTACCAATGATCAGTGATGAAAGAAAAAAGCGTATGCATTAGTTTTCCAGATGACACTGGGTTGGTTAAGAAATAGGCCATGTACTGAGAATTCAAAACAACCATTTATAATGGAGAACTGACAAAATTTGCATTAAAAAACCCCTAAAACTAAAACAAACCCCAAATTTGAAGAAAGGGAGTCCCAGCAGAGCTGCTGATGAGCTGGCAAGCCTCAAAGAAACGGTCTTCCTGCTCCTGACACTCACCTGGCCTCAAGGGTATCGTGAGCTACCACATGCCAGGCCAGAGCTTTGGGTGGCAGTCAATATTGAGTAGCACAGCATTTCTAAACCTTGTTTAATCCTAAGCATCTCTAGAGGCATGTGAAATAATAGAAAACACATATATTTGTCCCTGCCCCTAGTCCCTGGCACAGAAGCTCCTAAAACCCTTGCAATTTCCTCAGTGATAAGAATACTAAGAGCATCTTTTGTTCTAATATTTGGTCTTTGACCTCAGTTCCTGAGGCTGAGGTCCTAAATCCCTTGGGATTCCCTGAGTAGTAGGAATGTCTTTTGTTCTAATAAGGCAACTCTTGATAAGCTCTTAGACAGGGCTGGTCACCAGAACGACCAAGCCAGGATTAGAAGCTTGGAACTTTCAGCCCCATCCCACCATCCCCTCCAGGGAAGGGAAGAGAAGCTGTAGATTGAGTTGATAATCCTGTCTACACGATGAAGCCTCCATAAAAATCCCCCAAGTATGGGGCTCGGAGAGCCTCTGAGTTGGTGAACACATCCACGTGCTGGGAGAGCAGTACACCCCGACTCTGTAGGGAGAGAAGTTCCTGCTCTCAAGGCCGTTGCAGACCTTGTCCTTTGTATCTATCTCTTTATCTGGCTGTTCATCTGTATCCTTTGTCAAAACCTTTAACATAGAAGAAACTGGTCAATGTTAGCGTTTCTGAGTTCTATGAGCTGTTCTGGCAAATGATGGAACCTGAGGAGGGAGTCATAGGAACCTCCAATTTATAACCAGCCAGTCAGCAGTAAAGATGACAACCTGGGATCTGCAATTGGCTTCTAAAGTAGGGGCAGTTGTGTGGAACTGAGCCCTAACCTGCGGGGTCTGTGCTATGTGCACAAGGAGAATGTCAGAACTCAGCTGAGTCGCAGCACATTAGGCTGGTGTTAGAGAATTGCTTGATGCGTGGAAAGCCCACCCAGTACGTGTCAGAAGTGAAGTGTAGTGTGGGAGTCATATGAGAGTAAAGGAGAAAAACAAAAGTGTTTTCTCTCCCTTTTGCAGGAGTCCTGTTAAAATCGCTGATTTCCAGGCCCTTCCTGGGAGAGGCTGAGTCAGCCGTCCACAGTGGGTACCATTTGACTTCTGGATTAGGCAAGTTTGGTCCCCTTGGCAAGAGGGGAAAGCACACCTCTCCACAGGTAGCATCCTGGCTTCTGCCCTAGTTCTAATTAATTAGAATTAAGATAATGATGAACATTTAAGTTTACTATCTACTGGGTGCTATGTTAAGAGCAATACATGCATTTTCACATTTAATCTTCCAACATCCTTATGAAGAAGGTGTTACTATTTTACCCATTTTTATAGATCAGAAAACTGAGGCCTGAGAGGTTCTGTCATGTGGTCATGGTCACAGAGCAAGTAAGGACAGCACCTGGCCTCAATGGAAGTCATTTCCCAAGACAAGCCAGAAGTTTGGGGTCAAGATCTCAGCTGTGCCATCGCTGGGGGACCTGACTGCATCTTGCTGTGGGCCTAAACCTCATCTGCCCCTGGGATTTATTTCTGCTTCTCTCATAGTCAGTGTGAAAAGTAAAGGAGAGCATATGCAGCAGCACTTCATAAAGCAAAACGAACTACAGTGGAGGTATGGGTTTGTCAGCAAATTTTACCTCCGATTAGTGCAGTTGTAATTCAGATGAACAGTTGCTGATAGACTTGTGATTAAGACATGTAGTTTCTGGATATGATACCAAAAGCAAAGGTAACAAAAGCAAAAAACACAATAATGAGACCGTATCAAACTAAAAAAGCACAACAAAGGAAAGAATCAGCAGTGTGAAAAGAAAACCTACAGGATGGGAAAAGTATTTGCAAACCATATATCTGATAAGGGGTTAATATGCAAAATCCATAAGAAACTCCTACAATTTAAGAGCAAAAATAAAATAAAATAAAATAACCTGATTTAAAAATGGGCAAAGGACTTCAATAGACATTTTTCCAAAGAAGATATACAATTAGCCAACAGGTTATATTAAAAAAATGTTCAACAGCACTAATCATCAGGGAAATGCAAGTTAAAGACATCTGTTAGGATGGCCATTAAAAAAAATTTTTTTTTCAAAGAAAAAAAACCACCCAAGTGCTGGTGAGAATATGAGAAACTAGAACCCTTATACACTGCTGGTGGGAATGTGAAATATTACAACAGCTATGGGACTTCCAGCCAAGATGGAGGCGTAGGTGGACACACTGTGTCTCCTCTAACAACCAAAATTAAGGACAACAAAGATTTAGAAACAAGAAAACAACCAGGACTGATAGAAAATTGAACTGTATGGAAGTCAAACAGCCATTCATCCAGACTGGTAAGAGGGGCGGATTCCTGGCAGGAGAAAGTGGAGGTTGGTGGACCTAGGCATGCAGGCAGCAGTGGCTGGTAGATCCCAGGCATGCAGGCGGTGGCTAGCGGACCCCGGGAACAGGGTGACAGCAGTGCAGACCCAGTGAGGCTGTGCAGGGTGACTGGCTTACCACGTGGTTCCACATTCTTATGCAGATAATCCAGGCAAAGGGGAAGCGGCAGAAGGGACTGGAATCTGAGAGAATGGAGCAAGCACCATTATTCCCTCTCAGACTCCACATACAGCATCACAACCCAGCAACTGGGCTGCCCTGCCCTGGGGAACACCTAAGGCTCCACCCTTCACTAGGTAACAGCCGAGACCAGACCCCCCCCCCAAAAAAAAAATGGCTCAAACGGGAGAACAAATCAAAGCCCCAGAGCCAATTTATCTAAGCGACCAAGAGATAGCCAACCTATCAGATGCACAGTTCAAAGTCCTGGTGATCAGGATGCTCACAGAATTGGTTGATTTTGCTCACAAATTAGATGAACAAATTAAGGCTACAATAAGTGACATGAAGGAAAATGCACAGGGAACCAATAGAGATGGAAGGAAAACTGGGACTCAAATCAATGGAGTGGACCAGAAGGAAGAAACAAACAACCAAACAGAAAAGAAGGAAGAAACAAGAATTCAAAAAAATGAAGAGAGGTTTAGGAACTTCCAGGATATCTTTAAATGTCCCAACATCCAAATTATAGGGGTACCAGAAGGGGAAGAGGAAGAGCAACAAGTGGAAAACTTATTTGAACAAATAATAAAGGACAACTTCCCCAATCTGGCAAATGAAATAGACTTCCAGGAAGTCCAGGAAGCTCAGAGAGTCCCAAAGAAGATGGACCCAAGGAGGAACACACCAAAGCACATCATAATTACATTAGCCAAGATTCAAATGAAGGAGAGAATTCTAGAAGCAGCAAGGGATAAGGGCACAGTCACCTACAAAGGAGTTCCTATCAGACTGTCAGCTGATTTTTCAAAAGAGACTTTACAGGCAGAAGGGGCTGGAAAGAAGTATTCCAAGTCATGAAAGTCAAGGACCTACATCCAAGATTGCTCTATCCAGCAAAGCTGTCATTTAGAATGGAAGGGCAGATAATGTGCTTCTCAGATAAGGTCAAGTTCAAGGAGTTCTTCATCACCAAGCCCTTATTATATGAAATGTTAAAGGGACTTATCTAAGAAAAAGAAGATCAAAAATATGAACAGTAAAAAGACAGCAAACTCACAGGTATTAACAACCACACCTAAAACAAAAGCAAATAAGCAAACGGCTAGAATAGGAGCAGGAACACAGAAATGGAGATCACATGGAGGGTTAGCAACAGGGTTGTGGGAGGAGGAGAGAGGGGGAACAGATACAGAGAATAAGTAGCATAGACAGTAGGTGGAAAATAGACAGGAGAAGGCAAGAATGGTGTGGGAAATGTAGAAACCAAAGAACTTATGACACATGGACGTGAACTAAAGGGGGGGGGAAATGTGGG